>BQNB010107348.1:0-23190 GCA_026074375.1 Tanacetum coccineum | reverse complement strand
ATATACTCACCAAACCCTAATGGGCTTTGTCCCATTAATTAGGTTAGTATCCGAGAGGCCTCACCGTTATTTAGTAACTGGTGGGCCCGCCTCATGATTATGACTCGTTCGTAACGGGTGTTCTAGATACCTGCGCACGTGTGCGCTAGTTGGGCCTCATGGGCCTAAATCCTCGTCGTGATAGCTCATATGTCATGGGCTTCCCCATAGGCAGTACCATTTGGGCCTTGGAAGCCCGTATTGATGTCGCTGTGGCCCATTCATCATGGGCCTGGGTATAAGTACTATTCGTGGGTCGGGTTCATGACCCGAGGTTGGACTATACGTCATCATTAAAGGAATTAATTAAATTTTCTTTCTTAAATTTTACCTTTTTTTGACAAATACTATATATAAGATACAATTTTTTTCCAGAATACTTTATTAAATTGAAGCAATCAAAACTCGTTTCTACTCAAAGGATAGGTTTTATTTCAAGGTCAATTAGCTTTTTAATATACTTTATAATTAACTTTTATCATGAATGTCAGTATTAGTAATATACACATTCACTGACTAATCCACTGTCGTTTTGACAGTGGGCCAGTCCTTTCTCCAGGTGGGCTAACTCTTCCCGCCCAAATCCCTCGGCCCCTTTCTCTTTTCTTTTCTTTTTATTCCATCCACACACTGATCATTCTGGATAGCACGAGAGAGATACAGAAAAGAGAGGTTGACTTCATCATCTCTAAACCAGTTGATTCCATTTGGCAGGAAAAGTTGCTCCTCTTAGGTTTGCAACAAATTGGGGGGAAATTATCTCCAAACATCACCAAAAAGAAATGGTTTAGCTCAATAGCTAAGTGAGGTAACCTCTAAAAGACTAAAAAATCTCAACATACACATGCATCATTGAACACCGTATATCACCAAAAGAAAAAACAATTAAATGGACAAACAAATCAGACACAAAACTACAAACTCGTTGACAAATGACACACCCTCTCAACCAGATATATAATTCATTTCCGAGAAGCATTTCACCATTCGGTTCCCATACTATGCATAGAACACCACAAATCAATTAACGCACACATCCCAACTCAATTATGTAATCACCTAGCTTATCATCATATGAAAGGGAAATAATAACTATCCAAAACATAAACATCGCTCATCTAAATATCACTACATTTCCCATCTCACATCACCATTCATCTTTATGTAATCTCCACATCCTTCATCTCATATCACCAATCCATGATCATAGCATCGCCTAGACAATGTCAAACTGTGATACCTGTTTTCTAATTGTAAATTATTATTATAATTATTATAACTAAAGTGAACATTTCCCATTATTCTGGTGTTTATTAATTGAACCCTTAAAAGGAGGTTAAGGTGTTGTTTGACCATTTATTAAAACTTTGAGAGGGTATATATACTCAAATTAGGACACAAGGCCCAAGATCCCTTACTATAGCCGCTTTATTTGTGTGTGTGTGAATTGCTTGTAGGTCGGTACTGTACCATTGCCGAGAAGAAGGAATGAGCGGATTATGGTCATTTCTTCACCATTTTGTTGGAATTTGTTGGAACTCAACAAGGTATCTATCTCTGACCGTTTAGGATCATTTTTTTGTAAGATTTAATCATTTTGGTTGAGTTTATGGATTTATGGGTCTATCGAGTAGGTTTGAACTGACAGTGGGATTAGGCCTATCGCGGTGGGCACTATCTGGTTTCCAAAGTTGCCATGAAAGGTGTAGGTAAGGAAACGACAAAGTACCTTAATGATTTTCAATTTGGGGTAGGTGTGTCAGGTGGAACTGAGGCTGTTTTAAATAGTGTCAATAGGGTGTTGAGTGCACGCCACAGTGATGGGTCTCTTGCAATGCTTACGGTGGATTTCTCAAATGCTTTTAATCTCGTGGACAGGGCATCCCTACTTCATGAGGTGAGGTTGAGGTGCCCTTCTATTTCTCTGTGGGTGGAATTCTTATATGGGCAGGCTGCGAGGTTATATGTGGGCGACTAGCATATTTGGTCTACCACTGGGGTTCAACAAGGTGACCCCTTAGGACCACTTCTTTTTGCTCTTGTTTTGCACCCTCTGGTGCATAAGATTAGAGACAATTTCAAGTTGCTTCTTCATGCATGGTATCTTGATGATGGGACCGTCATTGGAGATTCAGAGGATGTGGCCAAAGTGCTGGACATTGTTACGGTGAAGGGTCCTAGATTAGGTCTTGAACTAAATATCAAGAAAACAGAACGTTTTTGGCCTTCGTGTGATGGTAGGAAAGTTCGTGAAGGTTTATTCCCTTCATACATTGGGCGGCCGGTATTAGGGGTGAAGCTTCTCGGTGGGGCTGTTAGCAGAGATGCAAGTTTTATTAGTAGATTAGCCATGAAGAGGGCTGCTGGTGCTGTTGATTTGATGCGCCTTCCTCCCCAGTTATGTGACCCACAGAGTGAGCTCCTTTTGCTTCGTTCATGTATGGGTATTGCGAAACTTTTCTTTGGTTTGAGGACGTGTCGGCCTGTGTATATGGAGGAGGCGGCATTGTTGTATGACAAAGGGTTACGTCAGTCGATTGAGGACATGGTGGTTTGTGGAGGTCCTTTTTTTGGTGACATCCAGTGGCGACTTGCTTCTTTGCCTATTAGATTTGGTGGTTTGGGGTTGTACTCGGCAACCGAGGCCTCCTCCTATGCCTTTGTCGCCTCGTGGGCCCAGCCTTGGGCCTTACAAGACCACATCTTACGGGACAGTAGCGTATGTGATATCGATTCTGATTATGTTTGTGCTTTAGCTTGTCTTTGTGATATGATTCCAAGCTTCGACTTTAGCGGTTTCACTAATAAGGACACCGCCCCCTTAAAGCCCAACATGCATTGGCGAGTGCCCTTTTTAGTAAAATTGTAAAGGGCATAGAAGTTGACTATGACATGACAGTTAGACAGAAAGCGGTTTTTGAGTGTCTACAAGCACCGCATGCGCAGGATTTTCTCCTGCCTATCCCTATAGATGGTCTTGGCCAACATATGTCACTGGTGGAATATCGGATTATCCTTAAGTATCGCCTCATGATCCCTCTTTTTCCGGTTGATGAGGCATGCCCAGTTTGTCGCGAGGCATGCCCAGTTTGTCACAAGGCATACTTGGATTCCTTTGGGGAGCATGCCGTCCATTGTAGAGAGCTCTCGGGTTTTAAGTACAGACACGATATGGTTAGGGATGTTCTTGTTGATGTATTTAGGCGCGTTGGGATTTCCGTTAAGAAAGAAGCACCGGTGAACTTTTTGACCGGCCCGTCTAAAGGAAGATCCACATTTAGACCGGCTGACATATTGATTTTTGGGTGGGTTGGAGGGAAACACACATGTGTGGACCTTACAGGGGTTTCCCCTTTTGTTGGTTTGGGGAGTGGTTGTTTCATCGTGGGACAAGCTGCTTTGAAAGCTGCTTCATTTAAGGTCAAAAAACACGAGAAAGCATGCTTGGAAAATCAACACGTGTTTATACCATTCGCGTTTGATACTTTTGGTTTTTTTGCATCCGAAGATGTTGAGCTCCTCAAAAGGGTTCAACGTGTCATGCATAGTAATGTCATGACTCCTAGGTCTTTGGATGTAGTTTTCAAAAGGATTAGTTTTGCCATCCAGAGAGGGGTAGCGGCGCAGCTTGTTGCTCGTTTGCCTTCCACCTCAATGTAATTATCTTACTTGGTTTGAAATCAATTAGAAAAGAAAAAAATCACAACAAAACTTTCACCAATTTGAAATTAATCTTCATTGGTTTTTCTAATTGATGTTTAAAGTGTTTTACAAAAAGAACCAATCGATTTAATTATGTTTTGAATGAGTTTTGTGGATTAGAGAATCGACCTGCTTATGAACTGTGGATATTGATTGAATCGCCAAGTCCTTTGTTGTTCAGAATCGCCAACCTAGTTGGCCTGCCATTTTAGTCGAATCGCTGAGTTTGGGTTAAGTCTGTTAGAGATTTGTGTGCACGGCAACTATTTGATGCCACAATCAATGTCATATGATACTCAAGAGTCACACGGAATAAAAAGAGAGATTATTATGTGAGATTTACGGAATAAAAGGAGTAGTAAATTAATGAAATTTAATTTACTAGTTATTTATCCGAACAAGTTATTAATTATATATGTTTGTTTAAGAATTAAATAAATATATATACATTAATGTTTTGTTAATTAGATAATTAAAAATCGAAAATCTCATTAAGAGATTTGGGAGCCGCCATCTTTTGGTGGTTTGTATTTTTAATTAGTTTAAATTTATAATAATTTAGGATAAATTGTTTATCTTAAATTATTTAAGTTATTAACTTATCTTTTAAGTTAATGGTTTTGATAAATGTTTATTTTAATATTTCATTAGAATTGTATCTTTATTGGAATAGGTTTTCTAAACATATAAATAAGGGCCTAGGGTTAAGGGTTTTTAGCTGATTATTCAATTGAAACCTAAAAACATAATCCTCTCTATCCCTCTCTTCTTTTCTGCGCCAACTTCAAGAGAAGCCCGGGGCTTCGGGTTTTGAAGATCTTCGGCTAAGAAGGTTCAAGTCCAAGTTCAGGATTTGGTTCGTGGTTTCTTTTCTCCTGCTAGTGGGAGGCTCGATAGTTTTATCACCGGTGAACTATAACTTGAGAAATTCAGGTAATCTATCTAAACCTTCTTATATGTTTATTGCTTTCTGACGTATTATTTATAAACCAGGTCTGCTATTGGGTTTTACAGGACTTTTTATTAAAACATTTAAACTGCTTCAATTCCGTTGATTTTTTTACATTTGATAATCGATTTCTAAGTTTCATAAGGTTTTGGTAAAATCAAAGTTTTCATAAGATTAATCTTGTTAATCTGGCTCCTAAAAACCCAATAGAGTCCCCAAGGGGATTCCCGAATCGCCAAGCGGTCTTGGAGAACCAATCGCCGAGTTATGGGAATCGCCAAGTGGTTTGATTCACCAATAACTCTTATTAACAACCAAGTGTTAGGCTACTTGGAGGATCTCCAAGTGTGTTCGGGTGAGAGAGAGGTACTAATAGAAATCTTGTCAACCCGTAAAATGTTTTCGTTAAATTGAGATGTGAGATAGGGGTACAATAAAGCCTCCTAATGTTAAGTATGTTATATGTTCTTCTAGAATGGTGTATATGAGAAGGAACCAAAATGCACTGACTACTGGGGTAGGTCCAAGTAACTAGAGGGATGTTATTGAGTCAAGTGCCAGTAATGAAACTGATCCACGGAGTGCATGAATTAACGGGGGTTAGGATAAATCCACGATTGTTGAGCACATAGAACTAGAGAATAAAATTCATGATGCGGCTATGCCAACGAGGTCATACTAGCTGAAGGTAGGAAAGCTTGGGAGCGATTACTTCCCTAACATATATTTCTCAATGAAAAGATGTGGGAGGGGGATGGTGGTTGTTGAGGTGGATGAAACAATGACTGCTAGGGAAGTTAACCGTCAACAAGGGAACATGGTATTAATCGTGAACAACTACAGGATTGTACTTTTAAGGATTTCATTGCCAGCTAGACTTTTGAGGAGAAGCCAGACCTGTGGCTAGTATGCGTTAGATCAAGGTTGAGGGTGCCTTCAGCACCGGTTTCTGCGTAGCTGAGCGCAAAGTGTTGTTTGCTATGAAATTTTTGAGGGGAGCAACCAAAAATTGGTGGGAAATCTTGTTGCAACAAAAAGGAGAAGCCGATATTGGAGTAATGAATTAAGATCAATTTAAGGGGACGTTCAAGGCATAATTTACTCTGTAGATTGAGGTGGAGCGGATTATTGGAGAGTTTTTATCCATGACAATTTAGACAAAGTCGTTATATCTTGATGCAGTTTGTTCTAAATAGAAACATAAACCCGCATCCAAATACGGTAATTACAACCCTCTAAGTTACATTTACAAATAAGGAAAATGATTTGTGGTCAAAGCACCTGTTTAAGTGTTATTTAAATTAATGATCTTTTGATTATTTGAGTATTTTAATGATATAAGAGATTGTCGGAACCCAAAATAATCTTCACTTCACCATTGAAACAAGAAAAAAAGATGAGAAGATATGCAGAATTTTAGAGAGAAGTTAGAGAGAGAAATGTAGAGAGAGAAAAAACATGAGTTGGTTAATTCATAACAAGGCAAAAAATAACAAAATGAGAATCAAACACATTTTCCATAGTGGAAAATTGGTATTCTATACCTACAAACTACATGGGGATGTGGGCTTTTACTTAGGGAGGGCTTCAGGGATTGATTGGGCTTTACCCGATACACATGACCGATTAGATTACATAAAGAGCCCGTTTACCCGTCTAGCCTACTACAACGTATATTTAATTAATGACCGAGACCTAATATAATTAATGAACGAACTTCCTTGTTCGACTCAATATTTTATGGCTAACAATCTCCCCCGAAGTGAGTTCATTGTGACACTCCTTCGTGGGATCAATGAGATTGCTTTTGTCGTTGTGCGCTTATGGTCCTTTATCCTCTTGTCTACATTGTAGTGGGCTTTTTGGGGTTTTTTCCTTCATTACTTTATGATCTTTGATAATTTTGCCTTTGTATTGTCTTTCGGAGCTCGTCTGTATGTTTGAGATCTTTAAACTTTTCCTTGCTTGTCTTGATCATCTTTATCCACTTTGCGATCTTGTGTCTTGTCCAGCATGATCTACTTTGCATCATCTTGAAAAGCTTGCTAACAAATCCTCCCTCGAAGCTCTGTTTATGAGGAGTATCTTAATATCAGTGTTTGTCGGAAGTCTTTGTCTTTAATTCTTGAGCTTTGGAGATTCCTTGGAATCTTGTTGCTTATAGAATGTCTTTGATAGTTTGAGCTATGAGCATGTAGGTAACGAATCCGACTTCAGCTGAATGTGGCAACACCACTCTCATCTTTATGTATCCGAAATTTAAACAGTTAGTAATTAAGCGGTGTGGGACGGATATGTCATGTCACTTCTCGTCGGATTTGGTTAGATTAACCTCCGATTTAGTAGGACATTTTACAGTATAAATATTATACCTGGTGATCAGGTAGATCAAGTAAATCTCCTTGACAGGGTTTCCAGATCAAAGCGTAGGATCTTCTAAAAACGTGTATTAAGATTTACCATGCTTGCTTGTTTTCTCTTACGGAATGTCTCCAAAAGCTGGACAACACTGTAAGAGTGATTCAAGATAGTTACTATCTTTTGTTTAAGCCGTAAAAAAAAAAAAAATTCATTTCTAGAAAAGGTTTGATTCACATGGGAATGCACATCGTTTCTTCATTGTGGTACATAAGTATCACTCTGATGTTATGCAGAATCACAAGGTTAATGGTTAGGGATCTTGTTACAGTTGTGACTTAATGTATGGTTCAACATGTGTTTGTCATGGCATGTGTCCTAATGAGATTATTTGGATTGATCTCTTGGTCTAGACTCGATTAGTACGTTTGGTTTTTTAGTAATCGGGAGGCATTGGAGCAGACTGCCACCTATTCAATATCAACTAACTCGGAGTGAGAAAGTCAATAGAAGTCGTGTGTATCTCCGTGACAAATGAGACAAGTTTCTTTTGAGAGAAACCCGAATGGCTGGGAAAGGGTTGTGCATTGCATCACTGGGTCCATGATGTCGTCTTCAATGTCAGCAATCAATATTGTGATTCTGACAGCATATGTATTGACCTGGTTTCTGCCTAAGTTGTGTGGAGGGCTGCTTTCTTTAGACCCTTTATCCATACATTTCTTTTTCATTCTTCAACCCCTTCAATGCTTACCTAGACGTCATTACTAACACCTTGTTGTGATTGTTCCAGTGTTAGCTCAATCTTAGTCGGCATTCTTCCCTTATACACATTCATCTCCAATCATACCTAAGGACTGCTATTTCTAATTATGGAGTGTCCTTGGGTAGATCCCTTCGGTTCTGGTTGGATCACAGGACAAATGCCTAACCTTACCACCTTATGACTTCAAAATCGTCGTGAAATAAGATGTTGTAGGGTATGAGATCGTAACCATAAAACCTTTTTCGAAGAGTATTAAGCACTTTGAGTCGATAAGATCACTTATTAACATACATTTTCCCTTATTTAAATTTAAAGTCACTTTGTTTTTCGAAATACTGTGTGAATTAAAATTTGTCTTGAAAGGCATGGGGAAAATCTTTTTACTTAGCAATTGAATTACATGGAACATAAACTTGCTCCCCTCAATTTTACTTATCTTTGACACCAAAAAAATGATACCAGTTGTCAAAATCGAGTTAAAAATTGAGGTCTGAACACCTAGTCATTTATAACTATCATTTCTATTGAATTCGTTCATATTATCTTGTTGTTATTAGAGACTTTTTGGGAATGTTTGATTATATTAGTATGGTAGTGAGTGATGTATCCAATCGCATTAAACTTGTTTTCAGAAACTACCACTTGAAAGATGGATTGGTGAACACACAATTCGAAAGATTATGAATTGTCATTGAGAAATTCTTTGAAAAAATTTGTGTTCACATTTTGAAAAAATCATTTTAGACGACTTCTCTTCCAACTCTAAGGGTAAGCGCATTATGCGTACACTATCCTTCTTTCTTGAGCATAAACTTTGTAATGGGCTTGTAGAATAGCTCAAGACCGAGAAACGTTGAATTTCTTGTTGTTAGGATAAGTTATCTTTATAGATAAACTTTCCTTTATTTGAAGTCCGGGTTACGTATTGATATTTGCACATAAGTCATCAAGAAAAATTAGAAATGACATTTTCTGATTTTTTGATTTTGTATTTTTTTTTGAAATTTTATATTTTTGTATTTTTCTATTTTTTTTCAAAAATATGTACATGTTGATGTTTGAGGAAGTATCAAGCAGATACTTTTGTCAGAAACTCAGTTCTGATGGGTCTAAACATCTCATACCAATTGTCTGATGAGCTACTGAAACTTTCTTCGGGAAGGGCTTTTTGTAAACAAGTCTGCAATTGGTATTTTCAAGTTCTGTCAAAGTACAAATTCAATTCATAACGTTTTTCACATCCTGTTCTATGATGAAATGATACAGAGTATGGATGTGCTTGGTACGGCAGTGTGTCTGGGGTTGCATGATATGGCTATGGCTGACTGTGCAGTCGCCATACAACGGTTATTTTGTTGTAGTTGAAGGCCATAATCTTGAAGCTTGTCCGCATACACATTACTGAGCCAACTTCAGATAACGCACGTATTTCAAACCTCTACGAATGACATTGCAGTACAAGTCTTGCTTCTTTGGGCATCCAGCTGACTATCTTTACACCTGGAACTTATACTCTCAGGAGAGCATTTGCGAATTATCAAAACGGGCAACACGGCTAATGTCGGCATTGATAAAAAGATATTAAGTTCATGCAAGAACCGATTAGGATACCAAGGTCCCTGTGAATGGTACCTCTTAAGTATCGAACGATCCTTTTAACCTTTTTGAGGTGTTTTTCAGTCGGTCTTGCTTGATATCTTGCAGAATAACTATGCTTGCACTTATGTCTGGTCTTTTTTTATACTAGATGTCAAATACATGAGTGGACCCATTTTATTGCTATGTTAGTAGTTTGGTCTACGGGTTCATCCACGCTCGGTCTGCAGCGAATTTAGGGTTCATAGCTGTTGGTTGTACCAACGCATTTGTCCTTTTTCCATACCATGTTTTTCAAGATTCTCTAAGTATATTTGGCCTGATTCTATAATAGATACCGTGTGTGGGATTGGTGGATCTTGAAGTCCTAAAAAGAAATTTCATTCCCCCATTAAGGACATCTTCAAATCTACCGTTGCATTAAAAAAAATTTTTCAAAACGTATTTTGAAAATTTAAGGTTTGTGGAACAATAATAATGTCATCAACGTAAATTGCACAAGGTATGAATGTACTCCCGGTATATTTTATCGTGAATAAGGTCGGGGTCAATGATACCTTTCAGTAAAACCTTGGAAATTCAGGATTTTGAGAGTTCATCATTCAGGCTCTCGGAGCTTGTTACAATCTATATAGAGCTTTCCTTAGACGGTAACTTTTTTCGGTATGATCAGGATCAAGAATCCGTCTGCGTTGTGCAACATAAACCTCTCCTTCAATGGACATAAGATAATGCCGAGTTTCAGTCCATCGATAAATGGAATTGATTGTATGCAGCAATATGCGGACAAAGATTCTAATCAGCACTGCAAGTGAGCAAACTGGAGCTAATGATTTTCGAAATCAATAAGCTCTTCTGAGCATAACCCTTTGCAAACAAAGTCGGTGCTTTGTTGCGATTATGTTTGGTCTTATCCTTTTTGTTTTTTCCAATAAACCACTTTGCTTGATTGAAGTTGTCATACTTTTTGTTGCGAATTATAGTTTGGTCTACATCCTTGCCAACAACGGTTCTGTCAACGAGTTCCCAGGACGTTGTAGTCTGTCAAAACTGATGAAGTTCTTTCCTGCATTGCTTCAATCCATGCGAATCAGGTCATTGCATCATTAATGTTTTTGGTTCAGCCGTGCTCACGGTCGATGCGAACATACTCATTTCAGGATCGGTTCTGCCAGTTGTCATTCTTGTTTGTACTGGCCTTTGATGGATTTCCACGAAATTTGAGTTAAACGGAAGTGATCTTTTGTCAATCTTTTTTTTTTAGTATTCGAATCTGGGTTGATGAAGGTAATGATTATTTGAGTACATATATTGTGTGAGGAAGAACTCAGCAATTTCTTTTTATTACGGTGTACAAAAAGGATGGTAAATTCTGCTTGTTTATCGTGTATTTCCTCGCATGACATTTATAGGAATTTGTCAGTTCTGATGTAGGTTGATATGCTTTGAAGGTAGTTGTGTCTTTTGGATAGAATTGTCGGTGGAGGAAAAAGACCTTGTTGAACGTAGAAGTACCAGCATTGAAAAAATCATGTCGTACAAAAGGAACCTGAAAAAAGAAGATCTAATCTGTGTGATGGAACTGTTGTATCTGCTGCAGGAGAAACATTTTGTAGTTCTGATGCGGGGTCAGGGTTGTCATAATCTGACGCCTTTTGTCGTTGGAGAACGAGGCCTGAAGTGTCATTAGCAACAGATAAGTCAATCCCGAGCCCGACCTAAGTAAAAGCCCACACGCCCCATGTAGTTGTGTAGGGTATATATACCATTTTCCACTATGGAAAATGATGTTGATTCTCATTTGTTATTTTTCACTTGTATGAATTAACCAACTCTTGTTTTTCTCTCTCTACATTTCTCTCTCTAACTTCTCTCTAAAATTCTTAATATCTTCTCATCTTTTTTTCTTGTTTCAATGGCCAAGTGAAGATTATTTTGGGTTCCGACAATTGGTATCAAGAGCTAACCGGGGGTGTATTGTATTCGTGTGTTGTTGTGTTTGTGGTTTCGTTGTGGCTTATTGAGCTTATTAACATTCGGCTTATTTTTAAAAGTTTTTTTTTGTTTTATCTTTAAGTTTTGTTTTGTGCCTACTGTTTAGACATTTCACATCTTTTTTTTTGTTTTACTACTGTGTGTCCAACAGTAGGGGTCTTATTTTCACCTTATTTTCTTTCTTTCGATATCACGTTTTTTTTATTGTTATTTTTGTGATCCACAACGGTTCAAAGAAAAATAGAGATACAAGATCCACATATTCTAGCAACAAGGACGAGTATGTTTTGTTGGTTCGGTTAATGACAAAGAACTTATTTCCAAGCTTCATCACCGAACTAGTTCATTCATCACAGGATCTAACTCGGTTTTGGAGACCACCGAACTAGTTGATGAAACATGAGTCCGAACGATGGTAGAAGCCGAAACTAAAAACATGTATATCCTAGTCAAGTTGCGGAGTCCACCAGAAATAGGAAATCTTTCAATGAACCGAAGGAGTTGAAAACCGAAAAAGTTGAACCGATCTAGAACTTTTTCAACTCAACCGATCTAAACTCAAACCGAGTCAACTCGGTAATTACCGAGTTGACCCGGTGTAACTCACTGAGTCATGTACCAAAACAACAAACAAACAGACTCGATTCAACCATATCAACAACATCATCACAGCGTCATCAAAACCCATTCGTCTCAACTCAATACAACAAAATCCCACTTCAACTCCACCCCTTTTCAAGACTCGAAATTGAAAAAAAAAGATCTCAGATTTTTGTTCAACTTTTATTCCAAATCTTTTAATGATTTTTTTTAGTTGAACTTGATACCATCATTGATCTTTGAGAGGAGATCCTCTCATTTTATGTTCGAATTTAAAGAAACAAGTATAACAAATTTGTTATATCATTTCTTTGTTTCGATTACAACACAATAACACACCTACCTGAGACCACTTTCAAATGATCTTGAAGCTCGTTCCTCTCGAAATGGAAGCACTCGAAATTATAGATTAATAAGGGTGCTTGTTATTTGTGTATCTGGGTTGTAAAAGTATGAATACTTTGGATGTGGTATGAAGTTTTGATTTCGTTTCGAAATGGAATTGTCCGTTTATTTTTTTAGAAGAAACTTCGGTGGTGGCTGTTGAAATGGGTGTGAAAGATATTAGGGTTGTGCTAATATGAGAAATATTAGGGAAGTGGGGTTTTTATCTGCCCTAATTTCTAGGGTTATACTCTTGGGCCCTTATCTGAATAACCAGATGGGCCGGTATGGATTTAGCTATTGCAATTATGGGCTGCCGAGTATAATCAGTTGATGGACTAGAGTCTTGGATGAGTGTGTATGATACTAGGACTGTATAAAATGTTGGGTATTTGGTTGACGGAGTGTTGTTATTGGGCTGATTTATTATTGGGCTAGGAAATTAATAATAGACTATACATTTATGAGCCCGTGTTATTTGGATTGAGCCGGATTAAATGCGATCACGACAAGTTTGAGAGACAAATGTGGATTGGAGTAACGACAATTAAATAAATACCATTTTGTCTAGTTTAACGTCATTCTTGAACAAACAACACAACAAACACCGGATACATAACACTAAAAACGATCCGAATAAGATTCTACTACAAAGTCCAAACGGCTAACTAATGATTACTAGATTTCGATGACAGTGATCACGGGAGTCAATTTGGTATCCACTTATTTGAGATTGAATGTTGGATTTTACGATGGCGTTTATTATTTCATCATCGAGACTTCTTTATTTGCTACCCCTTTTTCTTCAACCCATCTATCGATGTTGACTTGTTTTGAACGTACAACGGTTATGATTGAGACTTGCATATATTTTCTAGGTTACCAGCATTCAGGGGTGGGTTGGTTGCAGACCTAGTTACTATCACTTAAAGTTGTTACATTGTTAGCATACTCAGTGTCTACAAGCAGAGACGATGTGGTATAATTTTCAAGAGGTGTTATATCTTTTTATACTTTTCTGGTTGGGTATAGAGTACTTATAGATTTATCTTGCACAGTTCTTCAATCCACAACAGTGCACAAAGCTTAATAGTAACAAATTGGATGATTTTATTATTTTCAAGTTTCTGGTTATTGGGTTTACTTCAACCAAGTGATCACAACAATTGCCGACAGAATACGGAGGTTGGGAAGTTAGCAGAGAGTTTCTAAGGTTGAGATGTAATCAGTAATTTCTCACGGGGTTCCCAGCAATGGTACTTCACAGTTCTAAAGGACAATTTTCAAAAGTTCTTTAACGCATTCATTTATAAGGACTTGATTATACAAGTTTTCTTTATTCTTGCTCATCTCATCTACGGTTTTTGAAGACAAAGTGGGTAATCTTTCGTTTGGATTTCATGTTTGTGCTAAAGACAAGAACTTATCGAGTATATGGACGTTACAAGACCAATGATGCTTCTGTGAGGTTCGCACACCACATGGGGAAAATGTGTACATACGAGGAATAGTTGACTTTGATGTTACCAGTCAACTTTCTGGGGGAAGAGTGTAGATAACTTTACTTAGTATGGTTTTAAAGTTACTGCATAAGTGAGAAAAATTAGATGCCTGATTTATCGCATGCATCCACGAACGAATATTCACAAGCCCTTATTTTCAGGGGAAGTAGTGTAGAATACTTTTATTTAGTATGGCGTTGTGTGGTTTTGACTTCTACAAAATCCGCTGTGCACGTAAATGGACAAAGTTAGAAGATTGTTTTAAAGATGCAACAAAGTTTTTTGACTTGCTCCAAGATGGAAAAGATGTTGGTTTGTTATGAATTAAATAAATATTGCATTAATGTTTTGTTAATTAGATAATTAAAAATCGAAAATCTCATTAAGAGATTTGGGAGCCGCCATCTTTTGGTGGTTTGTATTTTTAATTAGTTTAAATTTATAATAATTTAGGATAACTTGTTTATCTTAAATTATTTAAGTTATTAACTTATCTTTTAAGTTAATGGTTTTGATAAATGTTTATTTTAATATTTCATTAGAATTGTATCTTTATTGGAATAGGTTTTCTAAACATATAATAAGGGCTAGGGTTAAGGGTTTTAGCGATTATTCAATGAAACTAAAAAATAATCCTCTCAATCCCTCTTTCTTTTCTGCTGCCAACTTCAGAGAAGCCCGGGGCTTCGGGTTTTGTAGATCTTCGGCTAATAAGGTAGGTTCAGTCTCTAGTTCAGGATTTGTTTGTGGTTTCATGTGATATATACCTGCAGCTAGTGGGAGGCTCGGTAGTTTTATCACCGGTGAACTATAACTTGAGAAATTCAGGTAATCTATCTAAACCTTCTTATAGGTTTATTGCTTTCTGACGTATTATTTACAAACCAGGTCTGCTATTGGGTTTTACAGGACTTTTTATTAAAACATTTAAACTGCTTCAATTCCATTGATTTTTTTACATTTGATAATCGATTTCTATGTTTCATAAGGTTTTGGTAAAATCAAAGTTTTCATAAGATTAATCTTGTTAATCTGGCTCCTAAAAACCCAATAGAGTTCCCAAGGGGATTCCCGAATCACCAAGCGGTCTTGGAGAACCAATCGCCGAGTTATGGGAATCGCCAAGTGGTTTGATTCACCAATAACTGTGATTAACAACCAAGTGTTAGGCTACTTGGAGGATCTTCAAGTGTGTTCAGGCTTGTGAGAGAGTATAATAGATAATCTTGTCAACCCGGCCAAAATGTTTTTGTTAAATTGGACTGTGGATGGGGGGGTACAATAAAGCCTCCTAATGTTAAGTATGTTATATGTTCTTCTAGAATGGTGTATATGAGAAGGAACCGAAATGCACTGACTACTGGGGTAGGTCCAAGTAACTAGAGGGATGTTATTGAGTCAAGTGCCAGTAATGAAACTGTTCCCCGAGTGCATCATAACGGGGTTAGGAAACAACCACCGATTGTTGAGAACATAGAACTAGAGAATAAATTTCATGAGCCTGCTATGCAAGAGGTCATACTAGCTGAGGTAGGGAAAGCTTTGGGGTCGATACTTCCTAACATATATTCTCAAATGAAAAGAGAGGTGAGGGGGATGGTGGTTGTTGAGGTGGATGCAACAATGACTGCTAGGGAAGTTAACCGTCAACAAGAGAACATGGTATTCATCGTGAGCAACTACAGGATTGTACTTTTAAGGATTTCATTGCCAGCTAGACTTTTGAGGAGAAGCCAGACCTGTGGCTAGTATACGTTAGATCAAGGTTGAGGGTGCCTTCAGCACCGGTTTCTGCGTAGCTGAGCGCAAAGTGTTGTTTGCTACGAAATTTTTGAGGGGAGCAACCAAAAATTGGTGGGAAATCTTGTTGCAACAAAAAGGAGAAGCCGATATTGGAGTAATGAATTAAGATCAATTTAAGAGGACGTTCAAGGCATAATTTACTCTGTAGATTGAGGTGGAGCGGATTATTGGAGGGTTTTTATCCATGACAATTTAGACAAAGTCGTTATATCTTGATGCAGTTTGTTCTAAATAGAAACATAAACCCGCATCCAAATACGGTAATTACAACCCTCTAAGTTACATTTACAAATAAGAATGTTAATAAGCTCAATAAGCCACAACGAAACCACAAACACAACACACACGAATACAATACACCCCCGGTTCGCTCTGATACCAATTGTCGGAACCCAAAATAATCTTCACTTCACCATTGAAACAAGAAAAAAAGATGAGAAGATATGCAGAATTTTAGAGAGAAGTTAGAGAGAGAAATGTAGAGAGAGAAATGTAGAGAGAGAAAAACAAGAGTTGGTTAATTCATACAAGCGAAAAATAACAAATGAGAATCAACACCATTTTCCATAGTGTAAAATGGTATATATACCCTACACAACTACATGGGGCGTGTGGGCTTTTACTTAGGCCGGGCTCGGGATTGACATGGGCTTTAACCCGATACACATGACCGATTAGATTACATAAAGAGCCCGTTTAGCCGTCTAGCCTACTACAACGTATAATTAATTAATGACCGAGACCTAATATAATTAATGAACGAACTTCCTTGTTCGACTCAATATTTTATGGCTAACAATCTCCCCCGAAGTGAGTTCATTATGAAACTCCTTCGTAAGGTCAATGAGATTGCTTTTGTCGTTGAGCTCTTATGGTCTTTGTCTCTGTCTACATTGTAGGCTTGTTCCTTCATGCTTTGTGATCTTTGATCTTTAGCCTTTGTCATTGTCTTTCGACTTCGTCTTTATGTCCGAGATCTTTAAATCTTTTCCTTGCTTGTCTTGATCATCTTTGCCACCTTGCGATCTTGTGTCTTGACCAACATGCTCATACTTTGCATCATCTTGAAAGCTTGCTAATAATCTCCCTCGAAGCTTGATTTCTGAGGAGTTATCTTTAATATCAGAGTTTGTGCGGAAGTCTTTGTCTTTAATTCTTGAGCTTTCATGATTCTTGAATCTTGATGCTTATAGAATGTCTTTGTAGTTTGAGCATGAGCATGTGGTAACGAATCCGACTTCAGCTGGAATGAGGCAACACCATCTCCATCTTTATGTATCCTGAAATAAAACAGTTAGCAATAAAGCGGGTGGACAAATATGGCTTTGTCATTCGTCCGGATTTGGTTAGATTAACCTCCGATTCCGTAGGACCGTTTTACTGTATAAATACTGTACCTGTGATCAGGTAGATTTAAAGAATCTCCTTGACAGGGTTTCCAGCTCAAAGCGTAGGATCTTCTAACACAGATGTATTAGATTTACCATGCTTGCTTGTTCTCATTACCGGAACGTCTCAAAGCAGACAACACGGCAAGAGTGATTCAGATAGTTACTGTCTTTCTGTTTAAGCCGTCAATTCATTTCTTGGAACAAGTTTGATTCACATTGAATCGCACCATCGTTTCTTTCCAGTTGACACAAGTTTGATTCATATAGAATCTCGCAAGTCACCTACCAAGAGCTTGTTTGATGTTGGTTCAAGCAGGATTTCCATCTTCATTGTGAGTACATAAGTATCACTCGAATGTTCTGGCAGAATCATAAGGATAATGCGTAGGACTCTTGTTAACAGCTTGTGAACTTAATGATGTTCAACAAGTGTTTGTCATGGAATGTGTCCTAATGAGATTTATTTGATGATCTCTTGGCTCTAGACTCGATTAGTGCGTTTTAGTTTTTAGTAATCGGAGGCTGGAGCAGACTGCCACCTATTCAATATCAACTAACTCGGAGTGAGAAAGTCAATAGAAGTCGTGTGTATCTCCGTGACAAATGAGACAAGTTTCTTTTGAGAGAAACCCGAATGGCTGGGAAGGGTTGTGCATTGCATCACTGGGTCCATGATGTCGTCTTCAATGTCAGCAATCAACATTGTGATTCTGACAGCATATGTATTGACCCGGTTTCTGCCTAAGTTGTGTGGAGGGCTGCTTTCTTTAGACCCTTTATCCATACATTTCTTTTTCATTCTTCAACCCCTTCAATGCTTACCAAGACGTCATTACTAACACCTTGTTGTGATTGTTCCAGTGTTAGCTCAATCTTAGTCGGCATTCTTCCCTTATACACATTCATCTCCAATCATACCTAAGGACTGCTATTTCTAATTATGGAGTGTCCTTGGGTAGATCCCTTCGGTTCTGGTTGGATCATAGGACAAATGCCTAACCTTACCACCTTATGACTTCAAAATCGTCGTGAAATAAGATGTTGTAGGGTATGAGATCGTAACCATAAAACCTTTTTCGAAGAGTATCAAGCACTTTGAGTCGATAAGATCACTTATTAATTACATTTCTCTCCTTATTTTAAATTCTAAGTCACTTAGTTTTTGAAGTACTGTGTGATTAAAATTTGTCTTGAAAAGGCCATGGGGATGACATTTCAGTACAGTCTTGCTTCTTTGACATCCAGCTGACTATCTTATCACCTAGGAACTATACTCCTCAAGAAGTGCTTTTGCGAGTATCAACGCAACCAGCATGATCGACATCTGAAAAAGCTGTTAGTTCAAAGCCAGAACCCTTCGGATACCAAAGTCCCATGTGAATGGTACCTCTTAAGTATCGAAAGATCCTTTTAACCTCTTTGAGGTGTTTTTCAGTCGGTCTTGCTTGATATCTTGCACAATAACATACAGCTTGCACTATGTCTGGTCTACTAGATGTCAGATACATGAGTGACCCGATTTTGCTACGGTAGTCAGTTTGGTCTATGGGTTCACCACTAACGTCTGCATCTAATTTAGGTTTCGTAGCTATTGGTGTACCAAAGCTTTGTCCTTTTTCCATACCATGTTTTTTCAGAATCTCTAAAGTATATTTGGCCTGATTGATAAAAATACCTCGTGGGGATTGGTGGATCTGAAGTCCTAAAAAGAATTTCATTTCCCCCATTAAGGACATCTCAAATCTACCGTGCATTAATTTTTCAAAACGTTTTGAAAATTTAGGGTTTGTGGAACCAAAAATAATGTCATCAACGTAAATCTGCACAAGTAGAATGTCCTCCCCGTATTTTATCGTGAATAGGGTCGGGTCAATGATACCTTTAGTAAAACCTTTGGAAATCAGGAATTTTGAGAGTTCATCATACCAGGCTCTCGGAGCTTGTTTCAATCCATATAGAGCTTTCCTTAGACGGTAAACTTTGTCTGGATGATCAGGATCAACGAATCCGTCTGGTTGTGCAACATAAACCTCCTCCTTCAATGGACCATTAAGAAATGCCGTTTTCACGTCCATCTGATAAATTGGAAAAGACTTGTGTGCAGCATATGCGACAAAAATCCTGACAGCCTCCAAGCGAGCAACTGGAGCAAATGATTCTTCGAAATCAATACCCTCTTCCTGAGCATAACCCTTTGCTACAAGTCGTGCTTTGTTGCGAATTACAGTTTGGTCTTCATCCTTTTTGTTTTTCCATAACCACTTTAGCTTGATTACGTTCTTGCCAAAAGGTTTGTCAACGAGTTCCCAGACTTGTAGTCTGTCAAACTGATGAAGTTCTTCCTGCATTGCTTCTATCCATGCAGAATCAACCATTGTTTCCTTAATGTTTTTCGGTTCAACAATACTCACGGTGAGTGCGAACATACACATTTCAGGATATGTTTCAAGTTGTCGTCTTGTTTGCACTGGCTTGGATGGATTGCCACGAACTTGAGTTAACGGGCGATCTTTTGTCCATCGGTATTCTGAATCTTGAGGTTGATTTAAGGTATGCATATTTGAATTACCAATATTGCGTGAGGAAGACTCAGCATTTTCTTGTACCGGTGTACAAAAAGGATTGGTAAATTCTGCTTGATTATCGTTGTTTTCCTCAGCATGAACATTTGTAGGAGTTGATGGTTCTGATGTAGGGTGAATATTCGTTGAAGGGTGTGTGTCTTGTGGAGCAGAATTATCGGTGGGAGAAGAAGACTTGTTGACACGAGAAGTACCATCATTGAAAAATTCATCGTACAAAGGACCGAAAAGAAGATCCAACTCCTGTTGTGATGGAACTGTTGTATCTGCTGAAGGAGAAACATTTTGTAGTTCTGGTGCGGGGTCAGGGTTGTCATAATCTGACGCCTTTTGTCGTTGGGGAACGAGGCCTGAAGTGTCATTAGCAACAGACGTCTCTGACATCTCTTTGATCTCATCAAATCTGAGATGGATGGATTTAACTATCAACCTTGTTCTCTTGTTGTAGACACGATATCCCTTTGACTGAGTAAAGTATCCCACCAAAATGCACGGATGCCCTTTTTCTTTCATCTTGAAAATGGTTGAATTACTTGCAAATTGAATGTTTACAAAATGAACCAACACCATTTTCCTTGATGGAAAATGGTATATATACCCTACACAACTACATGGGGCGTGTGGGCTTTTACTTGGGCCGGGCTCGGGTTTGACTTGGGCTTTAGCCCGATACACATACAACATTATCTTACATTTACGAGCCCGTTTACCCTTCTAGCCTATTACAACGTATAATTAATTAAGTGACCGAGACCTAATATAATGAACGAACTTCCTTGTTCGACTCAATATTTTTGAGGCTAACAAAAACCGCTCAAAATTATCATAAAACACATCAAAATCACCTGGCGCACTGAAACCACCTAGTCCACCAAAGTTATGATCATTAGCTTGGCAGACGGCGAAGACAATGGCGGTGGTAGCGGCTGACGGCTCGTGATGTTGGCAAAGGTGGCGACAGAACTAAACGGTAGTGGCGACAAAATCTTATATGTGAGACGGCGGAATTTGGTGGTTTGAAGAAAGAGAGAGAAAGGTGTTTGTATTTTTAAGAGAGATAAAATAGAGAGATGAAAAAGGTGTAATGAATTTTGTTAGTGTGTTAGGTTTTTATACTCAATGAGTATTTGAGTTTGTGGTTTACACTTAAATGATGTTTAATGAACCGTTACAAATGGACCACATGAATGCATTTAAATGGACTGTTACAAAATAAGCTTGTTACAAAATGAAGTGCATGAAGACACTTTAATTTTCAGTCAGGAGGCTTTAAACGCCCCCTTTTTTAAAGGCTTTAAATGTTGGATGTATGCATGAACTTTCCCAAAGAAGTAATATTTTTTACTTAAAATTTTAAGACTTCTAAAAATAGAATGGGCTAAATGCTTTATAAAGTAGTAGAGATAAACAAAACCCTAAATTATTATATTCACTCGGTCTCAAAGTCCAACTAAAAAGAGATAAGAAAATCTAATCAAGCTTATCATATTAACCTTTGTTGAAATTAATATTACAAATTCTAGAGAATATATATTAATTAATAAGTTAAAAATAAAACTGGCATTCTGCAAAAAGTAAAGAAGAAAAATCAATAATAATTATGTTTTTCTTAAATTTTATTTTTTTAATGAACAATTATTTTGAGACAAATGGAGTAACTTATAAGTTGTTTCAAGCATTTTATGGCTTATTTGATTTTCGAGTTATGCTCAATTTTGTCGGCTTATTTTGAAATTTTTCGGTTTATATAAGTCCATTATCACGTAAAAAACTTATATAAGTCGTAAAGTTTTTTAATAAGTCACAAAAAATAAGCTTATGAAACATAAGCCCAAAAGTAAATAAGTCATAATCCGGCTATACAAGCCAAAACAAACACCCTTTAATTATCTAATACGGAGTATCTAACTATTTATTTTGGTGGAAATCTTATTAGTTTGTTGGAAAAGGAAAAAAATGGTTGTGAAAAGAGAAACTAAAGAGATAAGTTAAATGAATTACTTTTTTCTCTTTGATGTCAAAGGGTATACGAATGAAAATTCTCTTATCCAAGCCACCTAGGAGGGCGAATCTTTGGCTTATTTACTCAATATAAGTTAAGTATCCCCGTGATTGTTACTGGCATTCTTTAACCATCACAAATCTGTAGCTAATGAGGTTTGAACCACTGCAAGCAAGCAGGCTAACTTTACCATTAAACCATTTTGTGATGTTTTTAAAATCGTCTTGTTCTCATCTTTTTGGATTATGTGGAATAATCGAAATTGCAAGGTGTTCATGGATAAGTCTTAATCTAGCATCGAAGTTTTCAAAGAGATTCAACAATTATACTAGAATTGGATTGGCGGTAGATGCACCAAATTGTCACATATCCTCTTTGTTTCGGCTTTTTGCTAGTTTTTTCTCTTCTTATTTAAAAAATTCGTTGTTCAAAAAAAGAAGTATCATGTTTGTGACCTCAAGGGAAGTTCTCACATATACGGTCGCCATAAAAAAGTCGTTATTGTAGTAGTTGTATGCAACAACCCGAGTTTTTACGACGCGTATGACGATCGCGAATCCGACGTTATAATTATTATTTTATAAATTCGTGTGAACGAACGCCGACATTCAAAATTTTATTTGTCGTGAATAATTATTTTCGTATTTTATTACGAACGGAATTTAGAAATTTTTACTTTTGTCGTTTCGCGAGTCAACGTTTGACTGCACGACCGTTAAGCGTTTTGAGTATCGTAGAAATTTCGACGCACTTCGTTATTATTTTTATGATGATAATTTGTATTTTTTCGTCCTCGTCCTGAGTTAGCCGAAACCGAGTCAAAACTTTATTTTGACGTGAGTTGATATTTTATTAAAAGTTTAAAACTAAATTGAGTGTGACGGAAATAAATTTAGTCACGGAAGAATGATCCCGAGTCTTTGGTCGGTTACATAACGAAACAAACACCCTTCGTACTTATTTTGAAAGAATAATAAGAAAGGAGGGACTAGAGGTGTCAAGAGGCCAAACCTAATTTCTATATAAAGGAGCACACACTCTTATTATTTTCTTTTATAAAATAAAATTCTTCCTCCCTCCCCTTTGAACTCCACGAACCGGCCACCACAACCCACCATCAAAACACTTGATTTTCTGACATGCATTATAATCAACCTACAAAATATTAATCCTCTCATTAAGGCCTACGTTACTATGTAATAAAATCTCACATGCATTGAGTTTTGAAGAAGTTGGGTTTCGGGTAGGATTGAGGAGATTCGGTTAAAAAGGGTTGTGTAAAATAACTAGATAATCATTATTAGAAGCTCGATTTAATTGGAAAATGTTTGATTTTGGTTGTTGGGAGTCTCGGCTAGGACAAAGGAGACGATTTCGATTATTAATTTTGCTTATTATAGCATTGTGAGTATTCTTATTAATATTATTGTTATGTGATTCGCTGATAGCGTATATATAAAATAACTCAAATGCAAATCTCAACCAAATGCCCTTGACCAAGGCAAAAGGTCAAAATCTACA
>BQNB010107347.1:2489-21257 GCA_026074375.1 Tanacetum coccineum | reverse complement strand
ATCTTTACTTAAACAAATTAGTGCCATCTGTGGGATCGACATCTTTTCTACCGTTGAAGCAGATGGCAGGTCCGATCTAGGGAGGAGGTCCGGAAGGGACAGACGACCAAGAGGAGACCCCTCCTCCTTTGAAGATAGAACAGATCGAAGGTCATGTGTCTGCTCTCAAGTCTTTGATAAAGAGTCACAATCGGAAAAACAAAGGCGATCCCATTCGCCTAGATTTCGAAATGGTAGACACCGAGGTACAAGGTCGCAACGTCGTTAAGGGGAAGGAAGTAACGGACGAAGACCTCAGAAAGCCTTTCAAGAAAGCTCGAAGAACACCCTTCACCCTCCGAATCATAGAGTTTGCGGGTCTAGAATACAAGATGCCTAACAATATCAAATTATATGATGGTACCTCCGACCCGGAAGATCATTTGAGTCGCTTTGCTGGTGCGGCCAACTCAGGGGAATGGCCCATGCCTGTGTGGTGCAGGATGTTCCAACAGACCCTGGATGGGTCAGCAAGGGGATGGTTCGAACGTCTCCCTCACGACAACATCAATGAATGGGCAGATTTAAGGAAGGCATTTGCTGCTAGATTCTCTGTCAGAAGGGCGTGTTTTAAGGAACCCTATGAAATCACCAAGATTATCAAGAAGGCAAACGAGTCATTAACAGCATTCAAAGAAAGGTGGACGGTGGAGACGGGTTTCATTATGGGGGTCCCGAAAGTAATGAAAATCGCGTCATTTATGGACTCAGTTAAGTCACCTGATTTAGCCAAGCATTTTTCAGACAAAGTTCCCACCACGGTGAACGAGATGATGGAAAGGTTGGACGACTTCGTTCGTTCTGAAGAGGCATACGCCAACACGGAGCTCCCTAAAGGCGAAACAATGGAAGCCCATTGCAAGATATCTCTTCCTTTCAACGGAAGAGACACCCGACCATTCCAAGGCACTCGTCCAGCGGAGTCACGGAGGGATGAATATAAAAACAATTACAGGGGAAGAGACGCTTATCGTGCGACTAGAGCAAGAGACGATAGGGCCCCATATCCCTATCCGAGGGGAGAATACACCCGCAGGACTACACCTGTGCTCACCCTCGATTCTCTAACTAAGTACCCCAAAGAAATCTTGGCCACTGAAACACAGCTACGTCTTCCGGTCCCTCGTCCCATGTTAATCCGTTGAGGTCCGGAAACACCGATCGGTACTGTGACTATCACCAGGAATGACTGCATTCAGCTAAGGAAACAGCTAGAAATCGCACTGGAATCAGGAAAACTAAATCACCTAGTGAAGGATGTGTGGCAGAGAGGAAGGGGATCTTATGGCTGAGACAATCCACAACCAGCAAAGATAATCAATGTGATCAGTGTAAACTCTGTCAAAGACAAAATGCAAAAGGTCAGGGAGGCAACAGAGTCGTGGAAGAACATCCCTATATCTTTCCCAGCAATATCCTCTGAAGATATTTTCGAAGAACCCTTGATTGTCGAAGCGAAGGTGGAAGGATACTTGGTCAGGCGAGTATATGTAGATGAAGAGTCATCTGTGGAGGTAATGTTCGAACACTGTTTCGAAAATCTCAGCCCAAAGATAAAGGCTAGGCTGAGAGAGACCCACAAGGACCTGGTAGGGTTCGCCGGAGAGGTGTCAAAACCACTCGGTAAGATAGAACTAGAGGTGTGTTTCGGTAACGGGGGGTTATGCAGGAAGACCTCTATGAAATTTATCATGGTACGAGCTCCTTCGCCCTATAACATTATCCTAGGGAGGCCGGGGTTAAAGATCCTTCGAGCCATTCCCTCCACCATTCACTCAATGATGAAGTTTCTGACTCTAAAAGGGATAGCTACTCTGGTTACCCGGACGATCGTCATTACGGAATGTAGACGGTTAGAAAAGAAATAGATGCTCGAAAAGGAAAGCCCAGAGAAGAAAGGAGAAGTGGCTGTGGCGGAGGAAGTGTTGGTCAATCCATCATTCCCAGATCAGCTAGTGACCATTGGTGGAGGACTGTCCGAAGCAGGTAAGGATCAACTCAAACGTTTGTTAAAAGATAACATGCGAGTCTTTACGTGGGAGTCATCTGATATGACAGGTGTGCCACGGCAAGTCATAGAACACGCGTTGAATGTGAATCCTTCTCTGGATCTTGTGTGCCAAAAACGGAGAACATTCTCAATGGAAAAAAGTGGAGTGGTAACAAACGAGGTAGCCGAGTGGGTCAAGACGGGCATAGTCCATTCGATGAAGTACCCCACGTATATCTCCAACCCTGCTCTGGTCAAAAAAGGAGATGGAACCTGGAGGATGTGCATTGACTTTAAAAACCTGAACTCAGCTTATCCGAAAGACTATTATCCACTCCCGAACATAGATTGTAAGGTAGAATCCGTAATGGGGTTCAAATATAAGTGCTTCTTGGATGCCTATAAGGGCTATCACCAAATTCAGATGGCCAAGGAAGATGAAGAAAAAATGGCGTTTTACACGGATCAGGGGACGTACTGCTATACTGCCTATAAGGAGTCCAAAATTCTATCTTGATTGAAAAATTATATGGGCGCCACATATCAATAAGCTCTATAGACTCGCCCTTTCCCAGTTCCCAAATAGGAAGGGCGAGCTCGGTGAGGCATATGTGGATGACATGGTAATTAGCGCTGCGGAGACGAAAGATGTTTGTTGGCCGCGAGTAGCGGAAACTTTTGATAATCTAAAGAAAATTAACATGAAGTTGAACCCGAAGAAATGTTCCTTCGGAGTGGAAGAAGGAAAATTCCTGGTTATATGGTAACGTCAGAAAGAATCAGAGCTAATCCTAGGAAGATAAGGGCTCTGGCGGACCTCCAGTCTCTACGAACGCTAAAAGAAATGCAAATCCTAAATGGAAAACTAGCATCCCTCAGTCGCTTCCTTCCTAAATCTAGGGAAAGATCACTACCGTTCCTCAACACCTTGAAAAACATAACCAAGGAGAACAAGCATGAATACCGATGGACGCAAGAGGTGGAGGCGGCTTTCCAACAGATGAAGAGGCTCATCATGGAGCTCCCATCACTAACGCTACCTCATGAAAAAGAAACCCTTTATGCATACTTGGCAGTGTCAGCAGAGGCTGTTAGCGCTGTTCTTTTAACCGACAGGAACGGAAGGCAATGCCCTGTTCAATATGTAAGTAAGACGCTGAATGAAGCCGAAAGAAATTATGCTCCCATGGAGAAGTTGACACTTTCTTTGATCCACATGACTCGAAGGTTAAGGAGGTACTTTGAGTCCCATCCGGTAAAGGTCATCACTGACCAACCAATTAAAAACATCCTCAACAACACAGAGACGTCCGGAAAATTGGCAAAATATGCTATTGAGCTGAGGGCGTATAACATTAAGTTTATACCTCGCAACGTTGTGAAGGGGCAAGTTCTGGCGGATTTTCTTTCAGAGGCACCGGAAGGAACAAAGGAAGATTTATACTTTCGGATGCCGGAGGTACCCGTGGAAAAAGATGACACCGAAAGTTGGACTTTGTTTACCGACGGAGCATCTAGCCTAAAAGGGGCAGGAGCAGGCCTGGTTTTGATAGGGCCCAGCGGCATTTAGTACACTTATGATCTTTGTCTTACCTTCCCAAGTACCAAAAATAAGGCCAAGTACGAGGCTCTTCTAGCCGGATTAAGGATTGCTCGGTAGATGAACATATCAAACATAGAGGTTAAGGTAGATTCCAAGCTTGTGGCAAGTCAGATCAATGGAGATTATGAAGCCAGCAAAGACAGCATGATAAAATATCTAGCGAAGGCAAAGGAGTATGTCTCGGGTTCAAATCATTCTTAATTGAAAACATTCCTAGGAACATGAATCAGAAGGCAGATGTGTTAAGTAAACTTGCGTCTGTGGCGTTCAATCACCTGACGAAAGAAGTGCTAGTAGAGATCCTGAAAGAACGATCCACAGAAAGTCAGGAGGTCCACACTATAGTCGAAGAAGAGGGGGATAATTGGATGACTCCCATTATACAGTGTTTGAAGGAAGGAATATGGCCGAAGGACAAAAATTAAGCATGGTGTTTACGAGCTAAGATTGGCCAGTACACAATGAAATCTGGTGTTCTCTTTAAGAAAGGGTACCTAGTGCCAATGCTAAGATGTGTGGGTCCACTACAGGCCAACTATGTCATACGTGAGATCCACATAGGATCTTGCGGTATGCATGTTGGTCCTCGCGCGGTGGTAAGAAATGCAGTTAGACAAGGATACTATTGGCCGACCATGCACAAAAATGCCAAAAAGGAAATAGAAAAACTTTGGACCCATGCCAAAATACTACGTCCGGTTTCCTAGACTACAAAAAATCTCATGATGAAGTCCATCCCCCCCTTGGCACCTGACACGTTCTAAATCATGGGGCATGTACATCTTGGGACCATTACCACCGGCAAGGGGAAGAGCAAAGTTTGTAATTATGTCGATTGACTACTTCACCAAATGGATAGAAGCCAAGCCTTTGGTAAAAATAACTAGTAAAGAGGTAATACGTTTCATCATGGACAATATAATTTACAGGTTCGGACTCCCTAGGATTATCGTTACTGACAATGGGGCACAGTTAGTAAATGACCCATTCAAAAGCTGGTGTGGAAGATTTGAAATTCACCAAATAAACACGGCAGTCGCCCACCCCCAAGCAAACGGGTTGGTAGAAAGAGCCAACAGGAGTTTGATGGAGGGTATTAAAACCCGCCTCGGAAGGGAGAAAGCCGGATGGGTCGATGAATTGCCAAACGTTCTTTGGGCACATCAAACTTCAATCAAACAAAGCAACAGAGAAACCCCGTTTAGTCTTACTTATGGCAGTGAGGTAGTCATTCTCGCGGAGATAGGCATCCCCACTTATCGAACGTTGATGATTAGGGAAAGCTACAATGAGGAGGAGATGCATTTGAATCTTGACCTGTTACAGGAAAGGAGAGAAGCAGCTGCTGTTAGGGAAGCAAGATACAAGACAAAAATAGAGCAGTACTATAACAAGAAGGTTCGACTGGCGGGCTTTAGGCCGGGAGAGTTTGTATATCTAAGAAATGAAGCAAGTAAGGTTGAAGACCAGGGCAAGCTGGGACCAAAATGGGAAGGGTCATACAGGGTTACAGAAGCATATGAAAAAGGCTCCTACAAGCTACAAACCTTAAAAACAAGGAGGTGCCTCAAACTTTGCATGTTATTAACCTTCGAAAGTGCTACATGTAGGAATCATGTTAATTACAAGAATTGTATGAACCATGACTTTTGTTGAAATGAATGACAATGCCCCTACTCCGACTCTTTTAAGAGGGGGCAAATTTTCCGAATATACTATGAAAACGATTTATCAACCGGATGGCTCGCTACCTCCGGTCGATTGCAAATCATATTTACCCCAGACTACAAGTCGAAGGGATGAGCCAGAGTGCATAGCACCAAAAGGCATAATTTCCCCCACAGACTCAAGTCAAAGGGATGAGCCTGCGCATAGCGCCAAAGGGCTTTATATACCCCATCGGCCAAAGGGATGAATAAGGGCATAGTACCCCAAGGGCTAATTAAAACTTGAGACTAAAGTCAAAGGGATAAGCCAGGGCATAGCCCACCAAACGTCATGCACCCTTAGACTAAAGTCTAAGGGGCAAACCCATACGCAACATTCAAAAGCACATTATGCCTTATAGGCTAAGGTCTAAAGGTAGCCTGCTACATACTCTCTCGGTAGAAATCAAGAGGGCAACCCTACGCACAAGAAGGGTCATTACCCACCACATAAGATGTAGATCGTGAAATAATCATTACCCACCACATAAGATGTCCGGGTCACTAGAGTAGCCACACTTTTTGGGTTGCGAATTTATCATTGAGTGAATGGTGGAAGGGAATGGCTCGGGGGTTTTTGACCCCGGACTCCCTAATTTAATGTTATAAGGGTGAAGGGGATCAGACAGAACAACTTCATGAAGTTCTCCTGATAATCCTACGTTACTAAATTACTCCAGTCTCTATCTTCCCTAATGGTTTTGTTATTCTCCTGGCGTAACCTACATAGTCCGTTGGTTTCCCTCAATCTGGCCTTTATTCTTGGGTTGAGGTTTTTGAAACAGTGTTCAAACATTACTTTAATGGACAATCCGTTGTCCTGTATTCCCTTAGCCATAGTATCTTCCTCTTATGCTTCGACAATCAATGGTTTTCTTCGGAATACTTCCTCCGTGGGATATTGCTAGAAAGGATATAGGGCTGTTATTATTGGGACCTGTGTAACTCTGATATCTTATTAAATCGAATGTGACATTTTATTAAAACGTCTCTTTTGAGGTCGTTTTATGTAACTTGTGTGTATGAACTATGAAGTAGCACCCCAAGTGGTATATCCGTTGCGTTGTGAATTTTTGGGGGTGTTATATCCCGACTCTAACGCCATCTCCAACTTCTTTCTTAGCTGGATACAGTCATTTGTGTAATGGCCCTTTTCCTGATGATAGTCGCAGTACCGGTCGGTGTTCCCTGATCTTAGTGGGTTTAACATAGGACGGGGAGCTGGCAAATGTAGCTGTGTTTCCGTGGCTAAGATTTCCTTCGGGCGCTTGGTCAGAGATTCGAGGGAGAGTACTGGAGCAACCCTGTGGTTATACTCTCCTTTCGGAGGGGGTATGGGGCCCTGTCATCTCTTGTTCTGTTCGCGAGGTACGCGTCTCTTCTGCTTCTATAATTGCTTCGGTACTCATTCCTTTGTGACTCTCCCGGGTGGGTGTTTCGGGATGACCGGTTGTCCCTTCTGTTGAATACAAGGGACGTTTTGCGGTGAGTTTCCCCCACTTCCCCTTTCGGAAGCTCAGTTCTTGCATATGCTTTCTCAGATCGAACAAAATCGTCCAGCCTTTCCATCATTTCGTTCACCGTAGTAGGAACTTTGTTCGAAAAATGCTTGGCCAATTCGGGTGACTTAACCGAATCCATGAAGGAAGAGATCTTCATGACCTTTGGGACACCCATAATGAAACCCGTTTCCACCGTCCATCTTTCTTTAAACGCTGTTAATGACTCATTGGCTTTTCTGACTATCTTAGTGATCTCATGGGGTTCCTTGAAACACGCCCTTCTAACGGAGTACCTGGCAGGGAATGCCTCTCTTAAGTCTGCCCATTCGTTTATGCTGTCGTGAGGAAGCCGCTCGAACCATCCTCGCGCTGACCCGTCCAGGGTTTGTTGAAACATTCGGTACCATACGGGCATGGGCCATTCTCCTGAATTAGCCGTGCTGGCAAAGCGACTCAAATGATCTTCCGGGTCAGTAGTTCCATCGTACAACTTGATGTTGGCGGGCATCTTGTATTCCGGACCTGCGAACTCTATGATTCGGCATGTGAGTGATGTTCTTCAAGCTTCCTTAAAGGGCTTCCTGAGGTCTTCGTCCATCACATCCTTTCCTTTAGCAATGCCCAGATCTTGCACCTCTGTATCTTCTGATTCGAAATCCAGACGAATGGGGTCTCCCTTGTTTCTTTGATTGTGAATTTTTATTAAGGATTTGAGAGCAGACACATGCCCTTCGATCTGCTCCTTCGTCAAAGGAGGAGGGGTCTCTTCTCGGTCGTCTGTGCCTTTCGGACCTCCTCCTTCAACCGAACCTGCCATCAGCTTCCTTGGTAGAAGAGATTTGGGGTCCCACGGATGGCGCCGATTTGTTTAAGTAAAGAACCGCACCGGATAGGACGACTTGAATCTTAGTCCTTGATGGGAACTTGAGTACCTGAGAGTAAGAAAGAACGACACGTCAGCCTCGCCCCGGGGAGGACCCCAGGACCAAGCTCGGGCGTGAGAGTAAGTAGTTGTGAGAGCCGAGAGGGCGTATAATAGTGTGTGTGTAATAATGTAATAAATGCTGCCTGAATATCAGTAAATGATGGGGTATTTATACTACCTGAGTCACTGTAACGGTATACTGTTCCTGACACTTAGGAATTGGGGAAGCCGAGCTAACCCTAGCTTTGTGTCAGGCGGCGAGGTTGCGTGGGAGACATAGTCTCGTGAATCCTGGGGTGGTGGCATCCATATGAGCGCTTGCTATTAACCGCTAGTCCAAAGTGGTGCCCTAGTTCCTTGAACTTAGTGTTTTGTCCTTTCTCTGGTCTTCTCGCATTAGCCCTTCCGGCGTGATTATGTTCCCTTCGGATTATGTTATGTTCCTTCCGGATATATACGCGGACACTAGTAACTATTGAACTTTTTATTTTTAGACCACTCATTTATCAAAACCAACTTATGAGCAATGATAAGGAAACTGAAAATACAAGACTAAAAAGATGCCTAATTCATTTATTACTTCGACACATGTTTTTGCCAATAGTTTTTTCTAAACATTTACTCTTGATCTTGTCATGTGTCCAAATCTTGTTATTAGACATATTTTTAAGCCTATTTGTTAGGCATAATAATCATTTCTCTTTCAAAAATAAACATTCACTTTTTATACAGTAGTATAAATTTATATTATTAAAACTAAGAAATTTTAATTAGGTAATCAATACATTTTTTTTTCAACTTCATCGACGTCTCAAACGTTAAAACCGTCCTATTTAAAAAACGTTGGATACTTTTCTTAATAACTTAATTGGAAAACAAATTATGTCATGATACTCGCTTTATGGCCGACAAATAGTTTTTAAATCAAGCAATAACAAGTGCTCTTTGACAATAATGAAATGTCGATGATAACGTTAATCATAAAAGATAGAAAAAGTGGTTTGAAAGCTTAAGAATCATTATAAAAGTTTATTCATGAAAAAAAATATATATACCTAAATCTTCAGTTTATGCACCCAAATAAATAAAAAATAGAATAGTTTTCATATGCTTAATTTATATACGTACTACATTAGTTTTTTATACATTAGTTTCTACTTTATAATTATTTCCTTTTACTCCTAATCACAAATATTATTTGTCTTAGTGATTAAAAAATGTTTCAGTATTGAATTTGTAGATGAATTAAACTAAGCTTGCCTATTGAATTAGAAGATTTTGGAGTTGTTGTTACAAGGTTGATGTCATGCATGATGAATTTTGAGTTACCCGTGTGTGTTTTATTCCGTTGGAATTTGGACGATATCAAGCATATATATTTGGCACATAATGTTTTTCCTAACCTTGAATAAACTTTATTTTACAACAAGCAAAAGAACCCGCGCGTTACGGCATGACTAATTTTTTCCCGAATAATTTTTTTTACGTTTCGGGGTTTTTTTTGGCGATGCGTTATGACGGGGCTAATTTTTAATATTTTATTTTTTTGTATGATTCGGGGAAAAAAAATTTGCGTTAGGACAGGCTAATTTTTTCCCAAATATTTTCTTTTTTTGAGACAATTTTTTTACGGGAATTTTTGTGTAAGAAAATCGTAAATAGTTAAAAGGTGAGGGTCCATTTGGTATTTTTTTTTACTTTGGGCCAATTTTTTTGGCTAATTTTTTCCCGGATATTTCCTTTTTTTTGGTACGATTTTTCGGGAATTTTTTGTTTTGCGTTTGACGGTTAATTTTTTTCGCCTATATTTTCTTTTTTTGGGACGGTTCGATATCTTTTTTTTTTTGCCGATGAATGTAAAAAAGTTGTGAACAATAAAAACTTGACGTATTTTTTTTGTTAATTTTTTTTACAAAAGAGATTTTTTTGTGTAAGAAAATCGTAAATAGTTAAAAGTTGAGGGACCGTTTTGTTATTTTTTTTACTTATAGGGGCCAGATTTCAGGCTAATTTTAGGCTATTTTTTTTTACTTTGGTCAAGATTTTGGGGCCACATTTTATGCGAATTTTAGGCTATTTTTATCGACAAATGTTTATATAGTAATGAATTTTTTTATATGGCTTATGAGTTTGGGTTCATGTTTAAAGTGTTGTTTTTTTTTTGCTATATTTGGTTTTGTTTTAAATAAAATGGTTGTTAACGTTTGTGAAATATCGATTATTTTTTAAAGTTATTACGGTATCGAAGATGTTTCCGCGAGTATTTTTTTTATCTGAATAAATCGGAACTTTTGTAATAATTATTATTTCATCCTACTTTGGTGCATACAAACTTTAAAAAAAAACAAAATAATTAGAAAAAATAAAATCCAAAATCACGGGCCTGGCCCAAAATGGGAACCCGCTACCCGCTGTTGCACAGTGGCCCGAAGTCGAAAACAACCGACTACGTTATTTGTCTCGTGCTCAAATGTGTATATTTATAATAAGGTTGATTTAATGAGTTATTTACGTAGGTTTCGAGTGGATAAGTTGGTTTAATAAAATAAACTTTATTACACATAGCCTTACGGAAGTAGGAATGGCAATGGGCGAGTTGAAGCGAGATAGTCATTCTCATCCTTAAACCCGATTAGCAAACCACGTCTAAAGACTGTTCTGATCCTCATTGGAAATCTTATTGAGACGCTCTAATAAGGCGAGATGCTTCTCCGAACCCGCTACGATCCCCATTAATGATTTTATCTGAGCGCCTTTTCGGGCGCAATGCTCCACCAAATGCATGCAATAATGTGAAGAATTAAGCCTTAATAAGTTTTCAACAATTTAAACATAAATAATGATAAATCACGCTAAATAAATCAAACCTTCTTTTAATAATATGACACAAAATAAGTGTTTCTTAATCACAACTTGCAGTCTTGCAAATATACAAAACCAAAAAAAAACCGACAATCTTGTTTTTATTACGTAAATACTAACATAACAATCTATGAATATAATAGATATAAACAGGGACGGAACCAGGGGGTTCTCGTGGGTTCATGATTTTTTTGATGCACTGTTAATTTTTTGTAAAAAACATCGATTTTTCCTAAAGTCATCTTAAATGTATATGGTCCATCGAAATGTGTTTTTATTATTACGATTAAAAAAAAAGTGTGCACCCGATCATATTTTTCCGTCCCTGGATATAAATGTATATAGTTTCGGGACGGGGCGGGTTGGGGATGTTGTGCTCCGTTCCTCACCCCAAACCCGATAAAAATCTTTGTTAATACCCCGTAACCCGATAAACATGCCCCGTCCCGCCTAAAAACTTTGACCAATCCCTATATAAGAGTGACCAATCACTCGATGGTTAAAACAAAAACAGATTGATGTCAACAACGGAACAGGTAAAAATAAAAACATATTGAATATGATTAGTATTATGTTCAAAAAAAAAAAAAAATTATTAGTAATTTAGTATCGATACTTATATACGGCATGCATATTTTTATGTTTTATTTTTGGCCAGGTGGGCAGACTGAAGAGTGCAACCAAGAGGGCGAGAGGCTGATCAACTGAGAATTTATTGATTGAAACTCGAAAAATTAAAATGTTTTGTAGATCGAACATGTATGTTTGCGAGGTGCACTGTGCTAGGGGTGTTGATCGGTTCGGTTATCGGGTTGTTCGGTTAGTTTGGTTAGTTCGGTTCGGTTAGTTTGGTTATTTTTTTTTTCAATCCAAAAACTGAACTGAACTTGAATTCAACCAAACCGAACCGAAAACCGAATTTGAATTTGGTTCGATTCTCGGGTTGACCCGAATAACCCGAATTTCACTATTCATTTAATTTTTTTTAATAATTACATAGATATTTAGAAAAAATAAATATTCTAAACATAAAAAGTATTTTTTATATTACGATAAAATTTTAATGGTATTTATATATATATAAATAATATAAAAAATATATATTTATATGAATTCGGTTTTCGGTTTAGATTGTCAAACTCATATCCAACCCGAGTACCGAATTAGTAGTTCGGTTCAATTTTAGCAAATTCGATTCGGTTTAGTTTCGGTTTTCAATTTTTTGTTTTTTTTTCTCACCCCTACACTGTGCTCACAGTCATTGGGCTTCTTAAGCTACGCAATAAAGCCCAATTTACATCGGTGGCATTGAATAAAAGTATAAAACTTTCGAAGCGTAAATGTATGCAAAGTTTTTCTTACAAACATAAAAACAAGCAAGGAACCCGTGTAAAGTAGCCCAATTTACATTGGTGGTATCAAACATGAATGATAGTCAGTATTTGACGGTTTATCGGTTTGACATTTCTGAAAGAGTAAATATGTATTTAAATTTTCATAAAATATATCGATACAAATATAGACTAGTTATAAGTTCCATGCATGCACATGGTCTACACATGAATTAAATTTATTTTAAAATTTTAGTTTAGTATATGAACATATAAAAATTTGCTCGTGTTTAAAATTTTAGTTTTTAAGTAAAAAAAATTATTATGTATTAATATCAATTTATATTTGTATAAGATTTTTGTTGGATAAAAATTTCACTTTGTTTAAGTGACGTGCATGTTGAGGTTTATGTTGTTTAAATTTAACTATTGATATCATGTTGTACACAATATGCGAGTTTAATAACACATGATAAGCGTTGATGAAGTTAAAATATATAGTTTTTTTACGATGTTTTTCCAAATATCCTTATATAAATTTTAAATAAGAATTATATTAGTCTTTGTTATAAGTACAATCGCGTATATTTGTTTTCATATCACAGTATTTCGGCTTACATTTGATATTTGTATATCTGTCAATAATAATTTAGCCGTATTTAATATGCAATGCCGTGTACGCATGGAAATAGATAACAATGACTTATTATTAAACGCATATAGTAATAAATAATTTTTTCCCCGATATTCTTACTTAAACTAATAAAGAGGAAAAAATGAGTTGTTTGTATACGTACAACATCGTGTATTTATTTACATACACAATAATTCGTGCTTTCATTTTGATAATAATAATCATGTGCATATATGTGTTGTATTTTTAAAACAACATATACGTTGTATTTTTTTTAAATATAAAGCCTAGGGGTAAAAAGTATACGGGGTTATTTGTTTATTTTTTAAAGTTATTAAAAAACATGTAAACTTATAAATTTACACTTAGCTCTATATAATTTATTTAAAATTCAACCATTAAAGTTTTATTAATTACCTCATATTTTTTGAAGTTTTTTTTTTTAGAAAATTGACACATATATTTTTATGTGTTTTTTGTTCTCCACCAAATTCCTTCACCAAAATTTTTTGTTTTGACCAAATTGAATTCAATTTTGACGTTTTTACCATTCTAGAATTGCACGATTTTACCTGAGTGTCCAAAACATGCGACCTGTTGATAACAATTTGTTTTTCTATAAGACTGTTTTTGACAAAAAATAAAATATACCTCTGCAAATGATGTTATTTTATTATAATATAAAAGATACGTAAGATTAATAATTATTTTCAATTGAACTTAGAAAAAATTGAATGTTTATGATAAAATTTACAACTCTAAATTTATATTATTATATGTTTGTAACTTGAATTTTAATACCGAAATTCAATGTGTCACTAGTGTACATTATAACGCAATTAGTGTAGTATATAATTTAATAATATGAATTACTAAATATAGTAATATATGTACGATTAAAAAAATTAAAAACTTTCATATTTAAAAAAGTCTCAAATACTTTATTTAGTGGTAAAAATTAAAAATGAAATACTACTGTGTTAACAGACCCCATAAACCGTGTTTTAAGTTTTTAATAACGAGGAATGTCATAGGAATGAGTTTGACTATGACTTTATAAGTTTGAAGACGTTATGTGATTGACTAGTCAACCCGATAGTCAAACTATAAGTATCGATATTATATAAATGGCGTTAGAAAATATTGTGTGTCACAATATTAAAAAGAATAGACTTAAAGGGCTAAGGTTTGTAAAATTGTAAATGTGTTACTTAAGTTAATGTGGCCAAATGAGAAATTAATTAGGACTTTGAAGGACTAAATGTGCCAAGTAGGCATAACATTCAACCAACAAATATTGGATAATTCCTAGGCCCTTTAATAAGTTTTTAGTGGGTGTGTGTGTCGTACCTAAGATGAAAGAGGGAAAAAATACAGTTGATTGGTCTTTTATTGATGATTGAAGGTGAATAGAGGTCCCCAAATCAAGAAATAAGCTTATACCAATGATCCTGCATAAGTAAGTAACCTTCTATTGAGTTGAATTGGTAATTTATGAGTTAGGGTTTATGTACCCAATTTGGAGGGTTATGGGTTAATAACGATTTTTAAAGTAAAGTGATAAGTTATGTGTAATTATGAGTAAAGTTTTGTTTGATCTATACGTATTTTTGAGGGTTTTTTTACATTCATGTGATCCCCGCATAATTATAATCATATGATGATTTTAAAGGTGTTGAAAGTATAAGTAATGGTTGCGTTTGAAAACATTATTATAGTGCTAAAATTTTCGTGTTTAAAGTGTTTATGGGTTTATAATGATTTTGGGCATATGAAGAAGTGAGGAGATGATGATGTTCTTGATAAAAATTAGCTTGGATTCAAGGTAATAAAACTCGTTATAATGTGCTAATTATATGGTTTTTTCATGTATGGTTGTTATGGGAATGGATGTGTTGGAGGTTTAGAATTCTTTCGTTAGATAAAGTCTTGGACTAAGAAATATATAGGGTTAGCTTTGGCAAACACTAACCAAGGTTGTGGGTAAGACTAAGAATTTGACCCCATTTGAGGTATGTATGAATTGTATGATATGATGTAATGTGTTTAATGTGTAATGTGATAGGTTTGATGAAAGTAGTCTTAATGGTTTAATGATGGATGAGATTAATGCTTATGTGACGATTGATGTATAATGACATGTTATTGTCGTTTACTTACTAAGCGAAAGCTTACGTGTCTAAGTTGAAATGTTTTGTAGGTTCAATGTGAAGAAGGTAAGGCCTTGGAATAAGGCATATAGCTTGAGAGCTTGGAAATTGGATGTACTTGGTAAATGCGTATGAATTTAGTGCTAGTAGCCAAGCTTGAATCAAAATTGAACCTCGAGTGTTTTGAATGTTTGTTAATGTTGTTGTCAAGGTCAAGTTACTTGTTTGTAGATGTCACATAAATGAAAGTGCTGTCTAAGTTTTTTGTCATATGGGTTTTAGTTGTTATATGAATGATAATTGGATCGACTCAATAGAGACGGAGGTGTTTGGTAAACCCCTGTTAAAATATATATTTTATAATGTCATTTAGGGCGTAAATGTTGAAGGAAAATGACTGTATTAATGTATTAATAAGTGTTGGGAAAAGTTTTGTGTACATTCGAGTACCGGGAAGTTATTTTCGAGATAAGTGGTCATAAAAATGAGTTGGGTGACAGAACTCATCCAGACGAGGCAGTGGATTTTCATGCCCGGGCGGTATGGCATGAGTTCTGACAGATTTTGTCGATTTTCTTTTAGTCTTTAAACAACTAAACCGTAATGGAGTAGACAAGGCGTGCCACCTAAGGTCGTTTTCGAAGATTAATTGAGGTTATTTAATTTAGATAATTTACTTTTCAAGAAGTGATTGGTATTTGATTTTGGTCATTTATAAATGGTATGACACAAAGTCATTTCCGGGTCATTGCGTTATTTGAGTAAGAAAGTTTTAATTTTTGGTCAAATAAAGAGTGAGAAAAAGAGGCTGTTTCAACTCGTATCATAATATGTTTATGATAATATATCATTCATTATAAACCCACAACTTTTGTCATCATGTTATTTTTTTAGAACGGTTGGGTTAGTACCGATATAGTTAGTGTAGTTAGTGGAAGTTCACTTCCATTCGCCTATAAGAGGAAACCACCATGGGGAGACTCAAACTTTTTCGAGATTATAATTTTTTTTTTATTTACAATTTGATAACTCCGTCTCTAAGATCATTTATAATGATGTGATTATATTTTAACTCAAAAATAATGCAAAAATAGCATTTTATTAGAATATGATTACATTAAATAATTTTTCTTCCAATGTATACATTATATTTTAGCACTAAGTGTACTTTAGAACAGTCAAAATACACAAAAATGCAATGAATAAATAAAATAAATTAACCAAAATATATCATTATTGAGTTTATTTTGATGATGTTAATGAGAAACATATGAAAATAAATTTTATATCAATTAGTTTTTGTTATTTGTATTGCATGTTAAAGGATAATTAAAAATAAAGAATTCAATGAATAATATTGCCCTAAATATGATTTTTTTGCTCGTTTACTATACATTGCATTAAAATAATGTAATGTATACTTTTTTATTATTTTATTGCAGAAGGTACATTTGATGCTAACATTTGAGATGCTTTAATCTAAAAAAGACAAATTAACACCACACGTGAGATGATTCATTACATTAGTTTAGTGGTAATAGTGACTGCAAACATGACCGTCGACTTAATGACTTTTCTCTCCTCAAACACCATCACCACCAACATAACCAACATCACCACCAGCATAACCAACATCACCGTCAAAACATATCTTACTTAAACACAAATATACCCCACAATACACTCACATACAAAAGCAAAGAAAAAGAAATCGATCGTCTGACCAACCGACTTGTGCTCCAAATCTATGTAAGACGCGTCCAAAGGGTTGGGTAATAACAAGGACGTGTCCTTGCGGGTGGCAACAAGGCCACCAACGCATTGTTGATGCCTTATTACCTCAAGCCTTATGAATGTTAGGATATATGTTAATATGAGAATTAGTAGATATATTCAGTTGTCGAAAATGTATTCATGCTTCCATATGGTTGTACTTTTTTTTTTTTTTGGTCGGAACTCCAAGAGGCGATACTGAGGAAGAACAACTCGGTTTTCTTTTATCCCGCATGGATGGTCTAATATTGACAAATATCCCCGACGTGGGTCAGGTCGTCAGATGTACAAGTGAGTTTTCTGTTCAATATGTTCGTCAGCTTATTGATGATTCGATTTATTCCCAAAAGAGGAAGTGCCATCAGGTGGCGTTATAAGTCATGCCCATTAGATTAATGTGTTTGCTTGGAGAGTTCGTTTGGATAAGCTCCCCCCCCCCCTCGATATTTTCGTATTATTATTTCCCTCCTTTGGTCATGCCTCTATCGAATCCGGCTCCCATATCTTCTTATCCTGTCCAATGGCTCGTCATTTATGGAGGAAACTTATGCATTGGTGGGAGCTCAAGCACATTGATTTGGCCTCTTATGATGATTGACTTCTATGGCTTAATTCCTGTCAGCTTTCTAAGTGGCTGAAAGAGATATTAGAAGGTGTTTGTTATGTGAAGTGGTGGTTAATTTAGCACTTAAGGAATCGGTTGCTTTTTGGTACTACAAATCCGCGTCGGGAGCTTCTTTTTGATGACTTGGTTCAAAAAAAATTTAATTGGTGTTCTAATCGTTGTAATTCTAAACTAAATTGGGTTACTTGAATGAAAAATCCTTGTACCCTTTGCTTGTAATTCTTTTTTAGCATCTTGCTAGTTTCTAATAAATCCGCCGTTAAAAAAATACTTATTAGTTAAGTTTTAGCATGTGGCAACGATGTGATATGTGATGTAATGCACACTATTATGGCGTGTGTTTTTGATCGTGTTTTTATATTACAAAGCTCGTGTATGAAGGGACGGCTAAGAGAATCAAACCTTTATGAATCTTTAAGTGGTCGTGGCTCTGATCTGAATTAATTACATCTTTTAAGTTCATTATTTCTAAAGCTGAAGATTCTTTTAGAAATCGTCTACCGAACTTATTCTGTACTGAATTTTCGGATTTCAAATGTCACGGTACGGAACCAGCTCAGTTCCACATTCTATACCTCGACCTTCGATGAAATAAAAAAAGTATGCTACCACTACGATGTGTGGATATGAGACCCTCTGCCGGCGTATAGTGATTAAGGCTTAACGAAACTAATGGATGAGTTATTGTCAAACATAAAATAATTACTAACTGATAAGCTATTTCGTATAGAGATATGCATGAAAATGAAAAGAAAATATTCCATGATAAAATGTCTCAAACACAATACTATTTATAAGTGTAGTGTCACATGGTATCGTTTCTTTTCGATTTACAACGATAGCGTTAATAAATGACAATATCTCAAAGCGTTATACAAAATTTTTCATACCATAAATGCACCCAATGAGTTGTGGCTTTCACTGCAATCATTGCGGAGTGACGTAAATCTATCGTCACGTATCGTGACGTGCCGTGGAATTTAATGACGTTCTTTTCTTGTCACGAAACCATGTCGAAATCGATCTCAAATTAAAGAAGAGAGCATTCTAAATAGATGGTACATCTTTTAGAACTTTAAACGCCTATGGGGTGTAAAAAGTAATAAAAAGAGTAAAAAGTACAATAAAATGGCTTTTTCAAAAGTTTTTTTTTACAAAAGCATGAAACTCATAAAATGCACTTTTCGTATGAATAATGCAACACCTTTCATCAAATTTTCCTTTATATGTCTATGGTATGGTATGACGATTAGGGCATCCACTATAGTCATTTCAAGAAAAGGTTTAAAACACATGAAAATATTTATACTTTGTTTTAACCATAGTGAGTTGATGTTTTATTTCCATGTAAAATGAACATTTTCATAATTTAATGCATGTGTAATTGTTAACCATTTTATAAACTAAAAAAAGTTTATCCATAGTGCAATAAGGTATATAAAATCAAAAACTTTATAAATTAATGATTTTATAAATGTTTAGACCTTTTAAAAAATCCACCATAAATGCTCTTATATAAAAGTGAAAATTTTTGCAGTACCCGTTTGGGAATCGTGTTGTCTTATAATAACCCTGACAAATTTTTTTTTTTCAAAATACCCATGTCAATCGCGTCCCCCCCCCCCACG
>BQNB010107346.1:0-18438 GCA_026074375.1 Tanacetum coccineum | reverse complement strand
TATTAATATTTATTTTTATAATTTATATTAGAATATTATATTTTATATTTTAAGAATACAAAAATGGCAATATATATCCTTGGTTTATAAACATTTACAAGTTTAGTCCTTTATATATAAAGTATATATAGTTTAAACCTTTAACTTTAAAACTTGGCAAAACAACCCCTTATAGTTATAACTTTGGAATAATGACATTTTCATCCCCTCTAGTTATAAATTTCAGAAAGTTACGATATATACCCCTTGTATGGGAATAATTTACAAATCAAGTCCAAAAAGCCATGCAAGCTTATTTTAGGATTCCAAATGATATTTGCAGGTTATAGCTTATTAGAATAAGATAAAATAAGATGTTCTAACATAACAAAAGTTTAAAAAAAGGATTCGTTAGCTAGAAAATCAAAACGGGTTATTTTTAGGGTTTTAATCAAAAACCCATAGGTTTGAGGATTCAAAGCTTCAAACAAGAGTTCATATATGATCTTAAAAGTATTATGAACATTCTAATACAGATTATAAGCTTATTGAACAATAATTAAGCTTACTTGAGCTAGAAATGGGTCGAAACGGGGTTTTCGGGTACGTACGCCTAGAAATGACTTCAAGGGTTTCTTTTTCTTTATTCTTGGCTTCTATTCTAAGCTTAGGGACTTTACATGATCCTTCTTGGTCTGAGTTAAGACTCCATTGTTGTATATGATGAATTTTGAGGTGTGATTGAATGGTTGCTTGAATTCGGCTATATATAGGGGTGAAAACCCTTGGTTCCCAAGTTTTCTTGGTGTCTAAGGGTCAAGAGCTATAGAGTGGTGATTAAAGGATGCTAGGTGATGAGTATTGAGGGCTAGAAGACTAGGAATGTAAGGTTTTGGGGTTTTAGGGGGGTTCGGCTACAAAGGGTGGCAAGGAGGTGACCATGCAATACTTGGAGCTTAAGGGTAGTGATAAAGGTGCTTATAAGCTGCTTGGTGACATAAGGGTGAGGTCATGGAGGTGCTAGGGTGCTTGGTTGGTTTAAAACTGGGTAAAAATAAGATAAAAAAGGGTGACGGGTTTGGTTTAGTCTCGGGTTAGGGTTTAGGGTTTTGAATTCGAGTTAGGATTAGGTTTTAAGATAGTTTAAGGTTTAGGATTAGTGTTAGGATTAAGGTTTAAGGTTTAGGATTAAGGTTTATGCCTTAGTTTTAAGGTTTAGGGTTTAGTTTTAGGTTTAAAGTAAAATTAGGGTTTTAGGGTTTCGTTTACGGTTTGGGGTTTTAGATTAGGATTTAGAATGATTTAGGGATTAGGTTTAGGGTTTAGAAGTTATGCATTAAGTGCTTGTACCTTGTGTTAAAGTGGTGGTAAGAAACCAAAGTGATTTAGGAGGTAAAATGACCTAGTTTGACTTTTGTGTATTATTGACTTGTACATTGAGCTTTAGAAAGTTGTAATTTGAATCAGGAGGGAAAATATAACACCCTCATTTTTGACATATAGCAGCAGAAGCTAATTTAGGGTATTATTTCATAGTACAACAGTCATAATCATAGAAAACCACTCAAAAGAGACGTTTTTAAAAGATAAGTTATCATTCATTATTTCATCAGAGATTTTACAAACAGAGGTCCCAAAATCTACATGAAAACATAAAGTTTGAATGATAACAATTTAGCCATCTTCAAGTCTGTGCTACTCCGTGCCATAAGTTGCTCAAATACCTGAGATAAACATGCTAAAAAGGTCAGCACAATGGTGGAGTGAAATTCATAAGTTTATGGTAAACAGTTTGAATACAAGTTCAATAGTGGGTTACGTTGTTATACACCCATAAGTGTAATTATTTCAATAAGTACAATTATTATAGAAAATAGATAATCAATAAGCACAAGTAGTTGTCCCAACGGGTGCCTTTGCCAAACACCCGCATTGTGATTCAAATGAAGTGCGTTTGGTTACCAGAAAGTATAGGTACACAAACGGGGAAGCTCAGTCCCAAATAGATCTATTCACAGCATTCACGCTTACTCCGAAAAGTAATTAACGGTTCATGATAGTGGGGTCTTAATGGCAAAAGTAAGGACTTAGGCAATAATATATCAGGATAGCATACAATTGAAAAAATACTCGTATTCATGGTTTATAGCATGTATCCCCCTCGCGGGTTTATGAAAACATTAGAAGATTTAAAATGCAAGGCTATGAACTAACCTTAACGGGAGAAATCTGATTGATGGCAAAAGTATATCAAGTGAAAGTAACAGCTACGTCACGCAACCTGGGGTAAAATGTCAAGTCTTTGTGTGATGGTTTATGTTTCAAAACTTGATAAAGTTTAACGTATTACTTTGATTTATTAGTTTATGGGAATATTGTATCACTGTTCGGGCCATCATAATTCAGAGGTCATGTAGTAAACGTTTGAGGAGCCAGGACACTTTAAATCGTAAACCCAGCAAACTCGTCGAAACAAATACCCTAATGGAACCCCTCACATGAAATTCCCTAGTATCGTGATACGATAAGATTTTAAGTTTCTTCAAAAGTTAGTCGATGATAAATTACGTTAAATATATAACGTAATTGCTTTTATAATGCGTCGATCGATGATTAATAATGATAAATGTGTCGGGTTTTAATAAAATCAAGTCTCATAATATTAACATATATTTTTATAATTTATATAAGAATATTATATTATATATTTTTAAGTTTGCAAAAATGGAAATATATACCCTCGATTTAAAAACTTTTACAAGTTTAGTCCTTTATAAATAAAGTATATATAATTTAAACCTTTAACTTTGAAACTTGGCAAGATAGGTCCTTATAGTTATAACTTTAGAATAATGACATTTTCAGCCCCTTTAGTTATAAATTTCAGAAAGTTACGATATATACCCCTAGCATGGAATACTTTTGCAAAACAAATCCAAAAAGCCATGCAAGCTTATTTTAGGATTCCAAATGATATTTGCAGGTTATAGCTTATTAGAATAAGCTAAAATAAGATGTTCTAACGTAACAAAAGTTTAGATTAAGGATTCGTTAGCTAGAAAATCAAAACGGGTCGTTTTTAGGGTTTTAATAAAAAACACATGGGTTTGAGGATTCAAGGCTTCAAACAAGAGTTTATATATGATCTTAAGAGTATTATGAACATTCTAATACAGATTATAATCTTATTGAACAAGATTTTGAGCTTACTTGAGCTAAAATGGGTCGAAATGGGGTTTTCGGGTTCGTACGCCTAGTAACGACTTCAAGGGTTCTTTTCTCTTGATTCTTAGCTTCTATTCTTAGCTTAGGGACTTCACTTGATCCTTCTTGGTCTGAGTTAAGACTCCATTGTTGTATATGATGAAATTTGAGGTGTGATTGAAAGAGGGTGTATGTTTCGGCTTATATAGTGCTCAAATGAGCTTGGTGCCCAAGTTTATGTGTTTGATTAGTGTCAAGGCTACTTTAGGTGATTCATGTAAGCTAGTATGATGAGTCTTGAGAGCTAGGAGTGTAGATTTGAAAGGTGTAAGGGTTTTGAAGGGGTTCGGGTACAAAGGAGGACAAGTAGGTGACAATGCAAGACTTGGTGCTTAAGGGTGGTGATATAGGTGCTTGTAAGCTGCTTGGGGTGGTAGTAGGTTAGTCATAGAGGTGTTTGAGGTGTTAGGGTGCTAGCTTATGAGTAAAAAGGAAGAAGAAAGGAAGAAAAAAGGGCGACAGGTTGGTTTGATTTCGGGTCAGGGTTTTAGGGTTTTAATTCATGTTAGGGTTAGGGTTTAAGATAGTTTAGGGTTTAGGATTAGTGTTAGGATTAAGGTTTAGGGTTTAGGATTAAGGTTTAGGGCTTAGTTTTAAGGTTTAGGGTTTAGTTTTAGGTTTAAAGTGAAATTAGGGTTTTAGGGTTTCGTTTAGGGTTTAGGGTTTTAGATTAGGTTTTAGAATGATTTAGGGATTAGGTTTAGGGCTTAGAAGTCATGAATTAAGTGCTTGTATCTTGTGCTAAAGTGGTGGTAAAGTTTAAACATGGTTTAGGAGCTTAAATGACCTAATTAGGTTTTAGGCATGATTAGCTTGTACATTAGGCTTTAGAAAGTTGTAACTTGATTTAGGAGGGAAAAGATATTCAAATTTTGTGTATTGATACTTGTACACATGCTTTAGAGGCTTGCACATTCATTTTATATGTATACATTACATATAAAACGTTTAATGCTTGTTTTGAAATAACGTTTTGAAAAGTATATTAAACAGATAATGTACTTGGTAAAAATGATATTAGGATATAGACTTGACATATTAGGATGTTTACATGATACAAACATAGATATAGATGGCATTGGTATGCAAGTTATGTTGCATAATAAGATAAGGCAAAAAATTTCCCTGTAAAAAGGTGGTATATAAAGTGCATCTAATTTAATAGATGGGTATTACAGTGCATCTAATTTAATAGATGGATATTTACATTGATGAAAATTACGGGTTGTTATACCTACCCTCTCTGAACCTCTTGTTGAAAGTCAGAAGGAGCAACCAGCTGACGTTGCTAAATCAAATGAAATTAGAGAGCTGATTGTTCATAACGCAGAGGAAAAGAAAGAAGGGATTATCACAGTGGATGATGACTCAGATGAGGATGACAAGCAGCCTTTAGCCAAAAGGTTCAAAATCTTAACTATTTTTGAGAACCCAATTTCTCTGAGTTCCTTTATGCCATAAGATACTCAGAAGTCTGTTAAAGACTTCACTGGTCAGCTTTTTGGAACCACTTTCTCAAAGTTCTCTCCAACTCCTCCAAGAGAGCCAACTCCTCCAAGAGATGAATCTAAAGGGAAAGGTATTGCTACTGAAGAGCCACCAAAGGATATCATGCCTTTCATTGAAGAAGGAGGCTCAGTTCTGAAAATGCCAAAGATAAAATCCTTCATTACCCTAGAAGGAACTCTTTCCTAATAAGAGTTTTATAATCAAATCAAGGAAATGAAAAGGTGGGCTGAGTTGAAAGATCAAGAGAAGAAATCAGAGGAGGAGTTAATGAAATTACTAAATCCAGCTACCATCAAGGCTCAAGCTCTAAAGTAGGAAGAGCATGAGGAAAAGAAGGCAAAGATGCTAAATGAATTCAACAAATGCATCTCTGAAAGGATATGCCCCTTGCCTATCACCAAGATCAGCTATGTTGTCAACTTAAGCAAGACTGCAACAATAAGGATCACCAGAGATAAGGACCCTTTAAACCTCAGAGTCTACCCTAACTTCAAACTCAAAATGATAGGGTTTAGTGAATGGCTGGAAGTCCATGCTCTGGCATCAAAGAAATTAGGCAAATCATATGATGTGTTACTACAAAGTCTGATGGCAAAATTCCAGTGGGTCCTCAACCAGGAAAAAAGACTAGGACTCCCACCACCGCTTGAACTTGCAACCTTTGGATTGACTACTGAGGAAAAGAAAAGGAAAAGGTTAGAGTTCATCAAAGAGGTCTTTGTGACTGAGGATGCCAGAGTTGATGGGATGAACAGGAATCTGATTCCTCCTCTTGGGGTTGTGCCAATTGATGGGCTTGTCATCGAAGAACCCGAGTCATGAATCTTTTTCATGAATAGGAATACAAATATAGCCTTCCAAAGAGAGAGTGAGTTTCACCTGACTTCAACTGTTCAGCTAATCCGGATCCAAATCAAATCAGAGTTGACTCAAGATTTGCCAATGAGATGTTCACAGAAAGATGCACTATGTAATAGCGGCAGGGTTGTTGTATAGAGTCTAGGGAGACTGTTGCAAAGAACTTAGATAATTTGGGCTAGTATTGATGTAATCAATGAAGTTTCTTTTGTTATATTTTCTGTTAAATTTTGAGTATGTGGAAGCTGTGTAATCACTTTCTTAAGTGTTTTACTTTGCATAATTTATATTCTAAATAGGGGAGTATTGTGGGTCGATTCAGTGCCCAGTTAATAAGCTCCTTGATTTTAAACAGAATTAGGTATGTTATTATGGAAAACAGTTGGGTGGGGTCAGCAGGTATTGAAGAACGTTAGGTTATTAGATATATAAGACTCGGTCTCTCCATGTATTTTTACTGTTTATTATTTGCTCGTAAGTTTTAATAGTTAATAGTACGTTTTTCGGTTTAAGTCGGGTAGGAATTCCCCGGTATATTGTAAGTACTATATAAGCCTCTTCCAACTTTGGAAGAGGAGAGCTAGTCATTATTTTACTTTCATAGAAAAACACTTTCTCTCTCTAGATATTCTCTCTCAAGTGTTTCTCTCTCTAGAAACTAGCCAAATCTAAGAATCGACCCCGTGTTATGATATTAGGTAGACCACAATTGGTATCAGAGATCTGTGGGATGAATTTTTTTTAGTCGTGTGTATGTGCGATTTCTTGCTTGTTTTAGATCGAAAAGTGTGCCATAGAAAGTTCTAGCTCGTTTTTTGAAGATCTCTGAATTTTATTGTTTGTATTGATAAAGTTTGGGTGTTTCTAGTTGCTATTACCTTATGTATCTGTGGTTGTGCAAAAGAATCAGCTAATTTGTTCAAAAAGGATTGTTTATAAGTGTTTTGTGTGAATAAAAATCGGTGTTCTTCGTTGGAGAGTTGCAGAATTTCTTCAATGGCGGTTTGCTGAAATATAATTATTTTATTAAGTAGGTTACCAACCCTCTGACGCACGGCGGGTTGCTTAGGTGGCGAGTTGCTCAAGAGGCGAGTTGTTACTAAGCAGCGAGTTGCTTACCAGCGGTTTGCTTACCAGCGAGTTGCTTCCCAGCGGTTTGTTTACCAGCGGTTTGAACAGGTTATCAGCGGGTTGAATATTTTAAATAGCAAAAATCTTAAGGAAACTCTGGCGGTTTGAAAACTCAACGGCGGTTTGATTAATATCATTCTTCATGGCGGGTGCCTTGCAGGTGTGGGTTCGGCGTGTGCCTTAATTTCACCAGCGAGTTTCTTATTTCTTGCCTGCAGTTGGTAGACTTGGCATGCGTGTTATGTTCGGCGAGTGGCCTTAAAATTCCACCAGGCGTGTTTGCACTTATTTCTTTGCAGAGGTTTGGTAGCCTTTGGCTGCGAGTTGAGCTTCTGTCTTAGAAATTGGATATATTTCAAACCGGGATTTAATTCATAAAACAAATACGATTACGTTAACCTCTCCACTTTTAACGTACACTCACTAGATCATTGATCGATCATAAAATATCAAATTCTTACATAATACAAGATGTTTGTATGACAAGAAGACATCCAGGGTGCCGCGTTCAGATACACGCCCACCATGCGTGATAGAAAGACTTTGAATCTGGCAACTAACGTATACGTCTGTCTGTCTAGGAAAGGAATAATTGAGAGAATATTTGAAGTCATCAAAGAAGGACATTTCCTAATGGTCAACGGTCTCAGATGTTAATTTGCTGAGGAAATGTGGGTTGCAGTTCAACAGGTCCGTTCGGCTAGAGTACTTAAACGAACTTTCGCTGAAGAATAGAAAGGTTTTACAAGCTGACATTCTGCAAACAATTTCCTACTTCAAGGTATTACAAAGGACATCTACATCACTCATCAATCAACTATTCTGACGCCAGGACATCTGGGAAACGTGTTGATGATTTCTGGTATGGTTTGAGTTAACAATGGTGACAGGAATCTCAGTTATACGATGAATTTGATCTCTTCCGTCAAAACAAAGGAGTAAACTCATTTAAGGTTACTACGTTTGGTTTAGAAGCGCATTATATGACATGAGAAAATCAAGATGCCATGCCCAGATGCAGCTTATACTCAAAGTTTGTGAACAACTGTTCCTGGAGTGGTGTAGTTTCATAACTGAAGTCTAACTTAACAGAGGTTTGAAAGAGTCAAACATTGATCCGTATAGGTTACTTGATAGCACATGAGGGCATGCTAATGTAGAAACAGAATATGATGGAAAGGTTCATTCAACCAAATAATGATCCTTTGGCACTAGTGTCGGACGCCTCAGTTCAGCAGTATCCAACACAATCATCCAAGTCTACTCAATCCTCAAAAGAACCATCTCCTGCTGACAACTTTCAACTGGACTCAGGAAGTTCTTCAACAGAAAACTTGATTGAAAGTTTATCCAACACACTTGCCCTCCTCACTCAATCGTCAATCACTTTCACTCAACTAACATTCAACTTAGAGCTTCGTTAATGTAAGGAACAAAGCTATGGGTTCTAAAGACGGGATATGTTGTTGTTCAAGATGTCTGTGGAAGATACAATGCGAACAATCAAGGTAGACATTTCAGAAGAATCATGCAGAGGAATTGTTTGTAGGGGATAATGTAGGTGCTCAGAACAAGAGGTGGCATGATATAATCCTGGTCAGTGAAACCTATCAAGTGCTACAACTGTAACGGACTAGGGCAACAAGCACGTGAATGTCCAAGACCAAAGCGACTTCAAGATTCAGACTACTTCAAGGACAAGATGTCTAATGCAAGCCCAGGAGAGTGGAGCAGTACTGGATGAAGAACAGTCGTTGTTTCTTGCAGGGGAACAGGTTACCAACGTTGATGATTGATGTGGATGCTTACCCGAGATTGATTTGGCACTCAATGTGGGACCTTGTCTTTGATAGCTTGATGAATGTGATGGGGTGGGGGGGCTTTTCGACTCTGATGTTGATGAGGGTCCTACTTCACAGACCATGTTCATGGCAAATCTCACATCTGAAGATCCAATCTACGATGAAGCCGGGCCATCATATGACTCGAATAATCCATTTGAGGTACAAGATCATGATACCTTTGTAGATCATATGGATGAGTATCCGTGAAGTACACGAGGATGCAAAAAAAAAAATCGATTACAACACAACACGTTGTTGACTCTGATGCTGGACTTATACGTGTCGATTAGTAATATTATTCCGTACGATCAGTATGTGGAAGACAACGAAGAACATGTTGTACAATGTAATGTATCATCTGTACGAAATGATGCACTAATGTCTATTCTCGATGAAATGCATGAACACGGTGTACAAAGTAGATTAGCAAATAAAGCCAGACATAGTAGTGAATGTCTCAAGTGTACCTCAACTGCGAGATATAAGGAACTGGTCGGTGAATATGAAAAACGGGCAAAGATGAATTAACTGATAGAGAATGAATAATTGATGAAAATGTGAATAATCTTCTCGGGACCGGAAACAGAAATGGAAACTTATTTAAAAATCAGAACTTATTCAGCACAAATAATAATAGTTCTACCGATGACCATTATAAGTCATAGACAGAAGAAGTAGCATATTTGAAAAAGGATTTTAAACAAAGAAGACAAAATTCCTTGAAGAGTTTTTGCGACTTAAGAAGCCTAAAAGTTAGGATTGTAGATAGATTATGCTAACAGGATCAGTCTGTTCAAACAGTTCACATGTTGTGTAATTAAACCAAAATCATTTTTATGATGAAATGCACAATTAGCAATTAGGCTACAAAAATCCGTATGTCTCGCTCGTGCAAAGCAAGCTCAGTCTGCCTCTGTTTAATGGTCATGACTTGTCACTACCATTTCATTCACCCACTGTATACAGGGACTCAGAGGATACGCGTGAGGCTAGCTGAGATAACTAGGAATAGGAATGCTTGTTGATAATTCAAAGCCTCTATATGTGAAATAAAGTTAGGGGGATTGCCCCCCCCCTCCCTCGATTACTCGAAGAGAACTTCTTGCAATCATTTACTCCCAAAAAATAAAAGGGGGGGGGAAATTGACCCAGACCCCAGTATTTTGGTCCATTTGTGACAACAAACAGAATAAGGCGAGACTTAGCCCAAAACCAATTTTCAGCATTGAAGTGTAACCACCATTCTCCTTTCAGTTGTCCCTGAAATTCTTTCATTAAAAGTGAAGTGAATAGATTAATCTTTTGTTTACTCACACAATTTTTTATTGATTTGACAAAACTTGCCAAAACTAGAATCACCCCAACAGGTATTACAGGTGGGAAAAGAGTTTTGAGCACAACAAAAAGAGGTTACCTAACTGAAGTTTTTCCATTTTCAAAAACTCTTATGAACACTTTGTTGGAGTTTCCAATCAGCCCTCTTTAAAGAAGTTAATGAAAATGGAAGAAATTTTTGATCAAATGAATAACGAAGTGGACTAAGATACTGTAGACAAGACAAATTGTGCTGAAATTGGAAAAGATAAAACCTTCTCATTGAAAATGAGAATTGATTGTTAATTGTTGTGACTCATCTGCTGTATGATGTGGAAAAATCACGGTGTCTTGGATCTGGAAGCTGACATGTCTTAAAGTCATGATGAGTCAAAACTTATTTCAAAACTTGAAAGGGAATACCTAAATTTGCACAATTAATGTATACAACATCTTCAAGAAAGTTTTGTATATTAAAAAATTCACAAGCATCACATGAAGCTCCTGAGTTTAACTTTATTCTTTAAGATCAAGATTCTGGAACTATTTATTCAAGGAAAAGGACAACGTGATTAGAAGCTTGAAAGTTCTAGTCGCTAATGTGAATGACAGAAGTTGTGAGCCTTATAATGCTAAAGATGTCACTGCTCTCATTGAACAAAATGATTGCGTTAGAATAGAACTAGAAAAGGTCAAACAACATTACAAGGAATTGTATGACTCAATTAAGATTACACGTGCTCACACAAGTGAAAAGACATCTACGATGTTAAATGAAATTGAGAGTCTAAAAGCTCAATTGCGAAGTAAAGAGCCTTGTTTCACTAGTGACTATGTCAAACCAAAAGTTCTTGCTCCTGGCATGTTATCCATTGATGTTAAAACCAATCACCTCATCCCCTTTATGAAAATAGGAGTGCATCATTTAAAAATCTATGTCAGGCCATCTTAGGAGAGTGTTAGAAAACGGTTAAGGGAGATTGTAGAGAAGCTAGGAGTAAGTTAAACACTGGATAATTAACCTTTAATCTTTGCTGCCAATACACTAAGTTATTCAGGAAATTGTTAGAATATGTGATTGGCACTTGCCAAAAAGTTTCAATGAAAGACGATAACAAAGGCTCCCTATAACCCCTGTCACTTAGGAAAATCAAAGTTACGTTAGTGATAAACAGGGAACTTCATCTAACAACACACAAGAAAACACAAATTGTGCACCAGTGAGTTCAACAGACTAATATCCCCTGTGTTCCCTTACAGGAGTATACGATTCTACTGATAGCAAGCGGATCAAAGCCTAGGAAGCAATACAAAGAAAAAATAGGGACTCCTGCTGCTAAGAAGGTGATAAGAAGGAAGTAGAAGTACGCCTTAGGACAATACAGTCAGTTTGGACAAACAGTGATCGGGTTGATTCTAGCATTAGCTAAGCGTGTTGTAATTAATTCGAATTCTGAATCTGTGTGCAAAACTTGTAACAAATGTGTAAACTCTGCAAGTCATGGAATGTGTGTTGTTAATATTTTGAATTCTGTGAATGCTACCTCCACTGTTACAACTGTCTTGAATAAAGGGAAGCAGATCTGGAAACCAAAAGGCAGACTGTCTGATAACAGTTTGTACAAGACCAAGCGGGTTTGGAAAGCTACGGGAAAACTATTTATAGATATTGGTTATCAATGAAGACCCACAGGAAAGAAACTCACCTTAGAAAAACTTGATTATGGTTCTCAATGGAGACCCACAGGAAAGAAATTTACCTTAGGCGAAATGTGCCATTTAACTAAGCTTTCTGTGAAATGTTCTACTCTATATGCTAACCAACAGGACCACACAAAATTTGGGGATCAAATTCCAAACTCTCTAAATCTACGATTTTTTCAAATGCAGGTCGTACAGGTTCATTGCTTTGGCTCTGGACTCAGGCTTGTTAAAAAATGTGACGGGGGAATCGTTCAAAGCTCATGAATTTTGTGGAAAAGTTCATGGTCATCAGATTTTGGGAATGATCACTTAGGAGCTATCCATGGGTTGTGGAGATTTGTTATGGGTGTCAGTGTGATTCATAGAGTATACTACGTAGTGGGAATTAGAACCAATCTATTCTCTGTGGGGCAATTTTGTATTCTGATCTTGAATGTGGCCTTCAAAAAGCAATAACTTACTTTGTTCGTGATATTAAGGGTACATATATCCTTAAAGGTAGTCGTGGCACCAATTTGTACATGATATCGATTGATGAAATGATGAAGTCTTCTCCGATATGCTTGCTGTCCAAAGCTTCCAAGTCAAATCATGGTTGTGGCATGCGTTGTTTAAACCAATTTAGACTTCGCACGATAAATGATCTTGCTCGAAATGATCTGGTTAGCGGTCACTAGATTGAGTTTGAAAAGGTTATCTTTGCTCTGCCTGTCAGCATGGAATTAAGCAAGAAGTTCTCCTACGGCCAAAATCTGAAAATACAAATATGGAAGTTCTTCATACCCTTCACATGGATCTGTGTGGTCCAATGAGAGTCCAGAAGTATAAAGGGAAGATAAAATACATCTTAGTAAACGTAGATGACTATTCAAGATTCACCATGGGTAATAGTTCTTGAGGTCAAAGGTGAAAACTCTTGAGTTTGTCAACACTTTCATAAAGCAATACAGGTTTGGCTCAACAAAACAGTCAGATTCATACCGCTCAGTTAGGTACGGAATTCGTTATCAACCAAGTTATGTCTGAATACTATGAAGGTGTTGGCATATTTCATCAAAAGTCTGTTCCGAGAACTCCTCAACAAAACGGCGTTGTTGAAAGACGTAATCGTACACTTGTGGAAGCAGCACGTACAATGATGATATTCTCGAAAGCTCCCATGTTTCTCATGGGGAGAAGATGTAGCCACTGCGTGTTCACAGTAATACGATCACTAATTATTACTCGTATGATCAAAACCCCTTATGAGCTTGTACATGATAAGAAGCCTGATCTTACATTTCTCCGAGTATTTGGTGCTCTGTGCTATCCTACAAATGATAGCGAAGATCTAGGAAAATTTCAAGCCAAAGCTACATTGGGATTTTCGTTGGGTATGCTCCTAGCAGGAAGGGCTATAGAATCTACAACAAGAGAACTCGTCGATTATGGAAAACGATTCACTGGTCACATTACGATGAGCTGGCATCTGTCATTGGCTCCTGCACGCATGGAGTTCAGGACCCGAGCCTCTTTCATATGACCCCATGGACAACTCAAATCAGGGCTCGCTCCAACCGATAAAGAACTGGAGATGTTATTTCAACCAATGTTTGATGAACACATTGAACAATTCTGTCAATAAACCAGTACCTTCTGCTATTGAAATTAATGCTCAAGTTGTTCCACCAGGTACATCTTTGTCTACAATGATTGCTCAAGATGCACCGTCGACAAGTGCTTCATCGTCAACATCCGATATTCATCATCCAGTCCAACATCAAGAAATTGCAGAAGAACCCACTCACGAAGACCCCCCAATCAATCACGATGTTCTACATCCTTCACATAACCTTGATACTGGAGAACCAGGTTCGGCACAGTCATCATCTGGGGATGTTAATTCAGCGGATCATCTCAGAAGATGGACCAAAGATGGACCAAAGATCATCTCAAAAGATGGACCAAAGATCATCCTCTGGATAACATCATTGGCAATCCCTCTCGTCCTGTATCTACCAAAAAACAGTTAGCTTCCGATGCTTTATGGGGCTGTTTCCATACGGAACTGTCCAAAGTCGAACCCAAGAACTTCAAAATGGCCGTGATAGAAGACTGCTGGTTTCAAGCCATGCAAGATGAAATTCACGAATTTGATCGTCTTGAAGTATGGGAATTAGTACCTCGTCTAATCTATGTTATGATTATCGCTCTCAAGTGGATCTACAAAGTGAAACTTGATGAATATGGTGATGTACTGAAAAATAAAGCTCGGTTGGTGGCAAAGGGATGTCGTCAGGAGGAAGGCATTGATTTTGAAGAATCGTTTGCTCCAGTTGCACGAATAAAGGCCATCAGAATCTTCATTACCAATGCCGTAACCAAGAATATGATCATCTATCAAATGGATGTCAAAACTGTTTTTCTGAATGGTGATCTTCAAGAAGAAGTCTTTGTCAGTCAGCCTTAAGGATTTGAAGACCAGGAAAATCCTACTCATGTTCTATCGTCTGAAGAAGGCTTGTCATGGGCTTAAGCAGGCACCAAGGGAGTGGTATGACACACTCTCAATGTTCTTGTTGGCCAAAAATTTCTTCAAGGGTGTCGTGGATCCAACGTTATTCACACGCAAATCAGGCAAACACATTCTACTTGTTCAAAATATTACGTAGATGACATCATTTTTGCATCAACGATCAATAATGAGTGTAACAATTTTCGAAAAGAGCATGTGCTCCAAAATTTCAGATTCGATGATGGACAAATGTCGTTTTTTCTTACGGACTTTCAAGTTCTCAAAGTCCCGGAGGCATCTTTTATTAACCAAGCAAAATTGCTTCGAAAACTTAAAGAAAATATGGAATGGATCTCTCTGACCCTGTCGATACACATGGTGGATCGATTTGAAACTGGACGAGGACCTCTTAGGGAATATCCAGTTGACCCAAACTCGCATCTCAGGTGGAATGAGTTGCTCCTTATAGTACCTTCCAGCCAGTAGACCCGACCTTGTATTCGCGTTTGCATGTGTGCTAGATATCAGGCTAAGCCTACCAAAAAGCACTTTGAAGCTATCAAACGTGTCTTTCGGTACTTGAAAGGAACCATTAACATGGGTCTCTGGTATTCGAAAGACAACGCCATGTCACTAACAACTTATGCAGATGCGGATCATGCGGGATGTCAAGATTCAAGAAGAAGTACGTCGGGAAGTGCTCAGTTTCTTGGAGATAGATTGGTTAGCTGGTCATCAAAGAAGCAAAGAAGCACGGCAATATCAACTACAGAGGCTGAATACATCGCCATGTCTGGATGTTGTGCTCAAATCCTTTGGATGCGATCCCAGCTCAAAGACTACGGATTTGACTTCAATAAAATTCCTCTGTACTGTGATAACAAAAGTGCTATTGCTCTGTGCTGTAACAACGTCCAGCACTCTCGCTCTAAACACATTGACATACGACACCATTTCATCCGAGAGCAAGTGGAAAATAGAGTGGTTGAACCTCGTACTCTGTGGAAAGAATTATCACTTGCAGATATTCTCACCAAAGCATTACCAAGAGAACGGTTCGAATTTCTTCTTCCACGCCTAGGCATGAAGATCTTAACCCCTGAAACTCTCAGACGTGTTCAAGAAGGAGAGGATGAGTAAACAAAATATCTTCGTGTATCCTTTGTGCATAGACATTTTTTTTATAATAAATATTATTACTTAAAATTAATTAATAATAATAAGTCTAATAAAATACTTAGGAAATATTTTAAGTCATTTGGAATTACTAAAAGGCTTGCAATTACTTCAAATTGCAACCCGGTTTAATGTCTGGGCATGGATTACTTTATATCCATGCTTTATGGGAGTATAGTAATACAATGGTAGTGGTGGAGCTGTTCGCCTGATCTTTTCATCTCAATCAACGACTACAACTCTTTCAATAGAAACTGGGTCGTTGTTTAAGGGGGGGAGTGAATGTGAAATAATCTAAGGGGTTATAAAAGACTGTGGGTTGCTATAAAAGTCTAATCTTAGATGGTTGTTGTATTCTAATGGGTTAATATTTGAAGGGGAGTTAATTAATTTTAACTCAAAGGTCCAAAGTTATCTATTGTTGTAATGATTAGGGTGTAAAAAGCATTTGCTCTTTGTTTCCTAGCCTTATTAACCAATAGGGACTAAGTTGGCCAATTGCCTAATCTTAGAAATGCCTTAGAAATACTTAAAACAAGAAATAAAAGAAGATGGAAACCAAAGGGACTAAATCTGCCAAGTTTCTAACTTAGAAGTATAAAAAGGGGCGGCGAGTTGCCATTTGGTCAAATGTTACAAAATTCGGTCAACGTCAAAACAAACTCTCTCTCTTTCACGCAACTCGCCGCCAAGAACTAAGCATCAAATCGCCGATTTCGAGGGTTTCTCGCAAAGGTAATCATAGAACCTTTATCTATATCATTTATTATGTGTGTATATCAATGGAATCGATCGAAAACACATTAAAAGGTGTAGAAAAAATAGATTTAGGGTCGTTTTAGACATAAATGCCAATGTAGTGTTGTAAGATGTGACTTAGTTACTGGGAATTGTTCATAAGGTAGATATTAATAAGTTTTGATGTGTGGATTTCTATCTCAAACAAAAATGAATGATTCGCCCAAGTTTCTTAATGGCGGGTTGACTTGTAGAAAGAAAAAGTAGGATGTAATGTGTGTCTTATGCGTAGGATAGCCTAGGAATGCCTTAGGATGTGATTAGGTTTGACAAAGGAGGTGCGGGGTTGAATTTTAAGAGTTTAGTCCGAATGGCGAGTTGCGTATGTTTCATGATGGCGAGTTGATTATTTTATTAGTTTTTAATAAAATACTCAACCCGCTGGTCCTAAACAGCGGGTTGCCTAAAAATAGCTGATTTGCCTAACGGCGGGTTGCCTAAACAGCGGGTTGCCTAAATAGCGGGTTGTCTTAATAGCGAGTTGCCATAATTTTCTATTAATTTTATTCCAATAGGTAAACCGTCGTCTCTCGGCGGTTTGGTCAAATATTTTTATATGTTAAAATATTCAACCCGCCCCTTTTCACGGCAGTTTGCTCGATTCTCCTAACGGCGAGTTGGCATTCTGCCTGGCGGCGGTTTGGGCTAAGATTTATATTTTGGCCTATTGAGCCCAATAATCTATCGAGGCCCCTTCGGATGACCCAGTTACTTTTCTAAAACCCCATCCGGGCTTAGTTAACAAGTAATTGATCATGTTGGATAATTAGTAGATTTTAATCAAACCAGAGTTACAACTGTTTTTAATCAATCGTGGAATGACATGACTTTAATCAATGCTGAAGTTCTCTCTAACTTTGTTTCTCTACAATGTTTGTCTTCTTTCTTAAATACTCTTTTGTAGAATTCGATGGCAGAACAAAATGTTCCCACTCAACCTCCTACAAGAACAGATGAGCAGATTGTACCTCGCTCTTAGTGGTTAGCAATCGGGAAAAGCAACCTTCTTTTCAATGCACAAAAGATTCAAAAGAACCCCATCTTTTAGATATCAGTGGACATCCTGAGTAATACCAACTTCTTCCAAGCATTCACTGCCTCAGCAAATGTTCCTGCTATCTACCTGCAACAGTTCTGGAAAACAATGTCATATAACGAGAAGACTGGGGTTTATAGTTGTCAAGTTGATGAACAATGGTTCGATCTAAGTGCTGATCTTCTCAGAAAGGCATTAGCAATTACTCCTATCAACCCAGCTCAACCATTTGAGTTACCTCCGTCTGGTAACATTGTGATTGATTTTGTTAATGAGCTGGGGTATCCCGAACCTGTATAAATTGTCTCTAACATAAGGGTGAATTATGTGTATCAACCATGAAGGGCAATTCTATCCTTAATCAACCAGTGCTTGACTGGAAAGACTTCTGGCAGTGATAAACCCAGACACCCAGTTCTGCAAATGTTGTGGAGAATCGTCACTCAAACTAATGTTGATCATGCAGAGCTGATATAGGAAGAGTTTACTCAAGGGATCCAGACATTTTTCTCACACAAAGCAAGTCACAACGCCAGTGTGAAGAACCCAAAGAAGAAAGTAACTCCTCTCCTCATTCCTTATGGACGGTTTTCCAAGGTGATAATATACTACTTGGCAAGAAATAAAAACATCCATCGACGTCCTGAATCTGCTGTTCATCATACCAGAGATGATTTTATACCAGGAAATCTCAAGTTTGTCCCTAAAGGTGAGTCAGTTGAAGTGTTTGGAATGGCAATTCCCGATCCCCTAATAACTGAAGCCATTATGCTTGGTCTTGTTCAAACTGTAATCAGATAGTTTGCCTTTTGGTTTCCAGATTTGCTTGGTCTTGGTTAAACTGTTATCAGACATTTTGCCTTTTGGTTTCCAGATCTGCTTCTCTTTATTCAAGACAATTCTAACGGTGGGGGTAACATTCACAGAATTCAAGATATTAACAACACACATTCCATGACTTGCAGAGTTTACACATTTGTTACAAGTTTTGCACACAGATTCAGAATTCAAATTAATTACAACACGCTTAGAGCTAATGCTAGAATCAACCCGATTCACTTTTGTCCAAACTGACTTATTTGTCCTAAGGCTTTGATCCTATTTTTCTTTGTATTGCTTCTAGGCTTTGATCCGCTTGCTTCAGTGGAATCGTTTACTCTTGTAGAGGGAATCACATGGATATTAGTCTGTTGAACTCTCTGGTGCACTTTGTGTTTCAGTGTGTTGCTAGAAGAAGTTCTTGGTTTATCACTAAACGTAACTTGCTTTTTCCTAGTAATAGGGGTAGAGGGAGCCTTGTTATCTCTTTCATTGAAATTTTTTGGGCAAGT
>BQNB010107345.1:0-23191 GCA_026074375.1 Tanacetum coccineum | reverse complement strand
AGTGCTATTGCGAGTACTAAAGAGGATGGGTCTCTTAAAATCAGTGCAACGATTGATACCATAAGGTACTCAGTCTCTGAGGCATCAATTAGGAATTCACTTCAATTAGATGATGCCACAGGAATCACAATGTTGCCAAATGCTGACCTTTTTCAGGGTATGGGGCAAATAGGGTATCCTACTGATGGAACCTTTACTTTTTGGAAAAGTTTTTTCACACCCCAATGGAGATACTTAGTCCACCATCTTTTGCACTGTATAAGCTCTAAAAGTGGTGGATGGGATCAATTCGGTAGCAATATTGCTACTGCTTTGATCTGTCTATCCACTGGTAGAGTTTATAATTTTTCAAAGCTTATTTTTGATGGTATGGTGGCAAATTTGAAAAGCAAGACAAAGTTTTTGATGTATCCTCGATTTCTGCAAATGATCTTAAATATTCAAACGGAAGACAAACACCTTTATCTAGCTGTGAGCCTGACCAAAAAGATCTTTGGAAATATGAAAAGGGGTTTTCGAGGGGCACCAAGACCTTTATTGCCTTCTATGTTACTTGTTGCTACTAACCCAAATGCAGGACAAGAACATGCTGCTGTGGCTCAATCCCAACCATCCTCATCAACACCTCAAGCACCTACACCACCACCTATCCCTACACCTACACCACCACCTATCCCTACACCTACACCTACACCAATACCTGACACTGAACCTACACCACTTGAGCACATCTATGAGGAGCAATCTCCTGTCCACCATCACTTCTCACCCCCACAAGAACAGGCTCCAAGTCAAATGCCTATGGATGATTTACTTCATGAAGTTCCTAAGTTGATATCACGAATTGACAGCCTGGAAACGGATCTCAAACAAACCAAGCTGACCATGGGAAATGCCATAGTGAAGTTAGTCAAGAAGGTGAAGAAGTTGGAAGGGTTTTTGAAAAGGAGGAATTTGGTTTTGTCAGACTCTGAAGAGGAAGAACCTGAGGTTCAGGGGAGGAAAAGTCAAGATGATCCTCTAGATTCTTCAGTACAAGGATTGGTTACTCCTTCTACAACAAAAGTAAATGCTTCAGGGGAGGAACAAGTGGAAGACATAAGTCCAAATACTCTTGAAGCAGCCAAAACTCTCTCTAAGGTTGCCTCTTTAAAACCAAGGTCTATTGACAAGGGAAGGAGATACAAGAGAAGAAAAGAGGCTAAGGGAAAGAAGGTAGTCTCAAGCTTGGATTTTCAAGAAGAAGTTGATACTGGTGCTGAACAAGTTAATACTGCTGAAGGAGTTAATACTGGCAGTATTAAACTTAGTACTGGCAATGAACAAGTTAGTACTGTTGGTGTGCAGAAGTCTACTTCTTCAAAGTATAAAGGCCAAAGAGAAGGAAAAGCTCCATGAACAATGAAGGAAACTCCAAAGAAAGTCAAAAGAATCAATTTCTACAAGAGGAAGCTAGCCCTGCTGACGCAATTAGGTTTGATACTGAGCAAAGAGAAAGAGGTGGAGCTAAATAAGTACATTTCGATTCTCTCCTATCACAAAGTATTGCAGAATGAAGAAGATTTGAATGAGCAACAGAAGAAAAGAAAAGCTCAAGTTCATTTGAAGCTCAACAATATCAAAATGAAGAAACTGGATTTAATTAGAGCAAAGCTGAAGCTAATGCTGAGAGTTTCGAAAACATGCTAGGAAGTGAAACACAAGGAGAGGATTTTGCAAAGAAAATGGTTGATCTTGTCAATCAAAGGAAGAAATACTTTGCAGAACAAAGAGCTAAAGCTAAAAGAAACAAGCCCATGACTCAAACACAACTGAAGACCTATATGATGAATTACTTGAAGAATCAAGGGACATGGAAATTATCTCAGCTAAAGAACTTGAGTTTTGAGGAAGTCAAGAAGGAATTTGACAAGCTTGTGAAACAGGTTGAGTCCTTTGCACCAATAAGTTTTGAAGCTACTAAAGCAAGTTTGAAAAGGTTTGGTGAAGAGCTTCAGACAAAGACTCCAAAAAGATTGAAAAATGATAAAGATGATGAAGCAAAGGATGATGAGCAAACCAAGAAGTCTGGAAAAAGAAGAAAACAGATGGCAAGGAAAGGATTGCTGTTGGGACATACAAGACAAAAGGTCAAAGTACTGCTAAGTAGAAAGTCAAAGTACTGCCAGTTAAAGATCGAAGTACTGCCGTGGATAAAGGAATCTTAAAGGATTATTATTTAAACGGTTATGTTAGTAATTATCTTGTAACAGTTATTTTAATGATTAGTATTGATTAGTGTTTATGTCATACAAGGACTGTACACCTACTAGAGTTATCCTTATGTTTATAAAAGGATCTCTAGGAAGGTATTAGAAGATATATGAACACGAACAACAAAGCAACAATAGCAAAAAGCATTAGTTAGTGATATTAGAGATTAGTATTGTATTAGGGATCTGCAATTTAGGCAGATTCAAAAGAGTTATAATACAAAACGTTTGATTAAGCATTGTGTGTTCTTCTTGGTACTGCCAACTAGATTCCGCATAGTTGACAGTATATCAGTGTTTCATTAAGGAATATCGATCCTACAAGTGGTATCAGAGCTTGTGTAGAGACTCTGATCTAGAAGAACTTTTAATCATTCGAAATCTTTCAAAACTCCAAAAAGATGTCTGAAGCTGAACCAATCCCTCCCACCTCGTCAGTCACTGCACTAAGAATCCCAATGATCAAGAAGGGTGAATATGACCTATGGTCTATGAAAATGCGACAGTATATTGCTATCACTGATCATATACTATGGGATATAATCACCAATGGAAATCAAGCCACAACTGATCCTGCATCCTCGTCAGTGTCTGCACCAAAGACTTCGCTTGCTGCTAACGCAAGAAGAAACAATGAGAAAGCTCTTAATATACTGCTTTCTGCTATACCTGATAGACATCTTCTCAGTTTTCATGATGCTGAAGATGCAAGAACTTTATGGTCTGCCATAAAAGCAAGATTTGGAGGGAATGAAGCATCAAAGAAGATGCAAAAGAATCTTTTGAAACAACAATTCGAGACGTTTACTATCGGATCTAGGGAAGAGCTAGATTCAGCATACGAAAGGTTTCAGAACATCCTTAGTATGCTTGAATTATATGATGCTAAAGTGTCCCAAGAAGATGCGAATTTGAAGTTTCTAAGAAGCTTACCATCTGTGTGGCATGTAGTTGCTACAATGATTCGGGGTCAACCGGGATTGGATGAATTGGAGTTTGATGATCTCTACAACAACTTGAAGGTGTATGAGCATGAATTGAAGGGTGTTTCAAACTCAAGCTCACAAAATATTGCTTTTCTGTCCACTGAAGTCAAAGGCAGTACTTTGAAACAAAGTACTGCTGACCATCAAAATCCTAAAAGGAATACCAAGCTGCCTCAAGCAAGGTGCAAACTGCTCCTAACTGTGCTTCCCACTCAGATGAAATCATATGTTCCTTCTTTGCTCAACAAGCATCTATGCCTACAACTCATGATGATGAAGACCTGCTACAAATTGATGAGGATGCTATGGAAGAAATTGATATTCGATGGCAAGTGGCTATGATTACTGCAAGGATAAGGAAGTTTATGAGAAAAACAGGAAGACCCATAGACCTCAAGCCAAAGAATGGGATCACTTTTGATAAGTCCAAGATTGAATGTTTTAATTGCAAAAAATGGGTCATTTTGCAAGGGAGTCAGATTTGCTAAAATATCAAGAAAACATAGCAAATGACGTCACGAAAAGAGGATGTGGCTATTGAAGATTCAAACTCCAAAACCTTGTAGCAACAGACAACATGAAGATATTGACGGAAAAACCAAGAATTTTGATGCTGAACCAGTGACATTTTGCCTATGATGCACTGACTGAAGTTGAACAAGATGAGGAGGCATGAGTTTGAGCATGAACATGTGGCACTTAGACAAGAGGACTTGGTGATTTTGACTGGAGCAACAAAGCTGATGAAACACCAGAGTACTCTAGCTTTGATGGCTAACAAACTCAGAGGTACCTTACAGTTCCAAATGTAGTAAATCTTATAAAAAGATGCTTGAAAGCGATCAAACTGAAAGAGATCAATTTTCAAAAAGGCTAGGAACTAAAATTCTAGATATCAAATGAGCTTTAGAGTCATTAGAAGGTCAAACTTAAAACACATGACAAGAATGAAATGCATGGGGTGAAAAGTATGAACAGAATGGAATATGACATAAAGATAAGGGATTTGAAACTAGAAGAAAAAACAAAGGAACTAATCAAGCCTGAAAAGAAAGAATATTCAAGGTAAAACTTGAAAAATGACAAATGCTCAATCCATCAAAATGAAGTCCTAAACAAACAAAGAAATTTGTCTGATAAATCGTGTATATGTATTGGGTAGAGTTCTAGTAATGGGTATCGAAAGTGAAAATACATCTGGGCATACAAAGTACGACTGACTATTTGTATCCAAATTATTCAAAAACAAATGATTTCATTCAGTACCTCCACCACCAGGGTAAACTACAAATAGCCACAGGGCAAATTGTCTCCCCTTTACCAGGTGATAGATGAACGATCCATTAGGAATAAGGTCCATAATCAAGAGAATACAAAGCAAGTCAACAGAAATTGATAGAAATAAAGTCCATAATGAAGATTGGGGGTTGAAGTGATAAGAAGAGATTGTTTTTAAACTCTTCAGAACCTTCAAACTGTTTTTGATACTCAAAAATAGTGAAACATCTTTCAAAACAGGTCACCTAAGCCGTCAAAACAGTGTTGGTCAAGGATCTAGGAAAACGGGCTTGGGCATAAAGGGGGTACATATAAGTTATGTATGTTTACCGTCCTAATCACCTAACAAGACTGTAATCTACATGAAAAAAACCTTCAAACAAACTCAAACTCAATAAATCAAAGGGAACATAGGGTTCAAGGGACACAAGACCAGTTTGGAACAACATCCAAAGGGTGAACCATAGTAACTTCTTAGGAAACTCTAGGTACCCTCACCAAAGGAGGTCTTATATCCCATCAGTAGTATTTACAAAGGAAGGGTTGAAAAGTACTGCCAGACCTAAATTGACATGAATAGTACCTTCAAAAAGTACTACTAATGTGTTTTATCAAGGTGCTGCTAGACTAAGAGTACCACACGCAGTACTTTCACAAAGTACTGGAAGACTTATTAATCCACGGATGGATAATATAAAGACCTAGAACCGCAAGTTTTATTCACCAACAACAAGGTCTTTCAACTACAAGGACTCCTACACAGACCCCAAAGACCCAGAAAATTATGAAATCTATCTGGGTTAGAAAGAAAGTAACTGTTGGATCATAGAACAGTACTTCCAAAAATTGTAAGTTTGACAAAGGGAGCTCCAGATAAATCAAGACATGGAACCAAAAGGATGCTTATTAGATTCTGTATAGGATATGGATCTTACACACTCAACAATTGAGTATTGAACTCCAATAGGGATAATCCAAGTCAAGGTATAGACTTTTGTCCCTAAAAGAGTCCTAATTTCCTTTAACGTGTTTGTACAGGCAATCCAGAAGAAGATCTCAAAGATTGTGCCTATTATTGACATTGAGTGATGCTCTAGTAAGTATGACAGGATACAAGGAAACAAGCTATCTGATTAAAGAATTCAAAGGTGGTTATGTGGCTTTTGGCTAAATAATTCTACAATAGAGGAAGAATCTCAGGAAAGGACCATCAAGAACACATGCTTTGACTATTGAGAAAGTTACTATTTGTGAAAGCTTAAGTTGCAATCTCTTATCTGTATTCACAAATCTGTGATAAGAGCATAGAATTCTCTTCACTGATAAGGAGTTTCTTATCTTATCCTCCAAAGTTTAAGTATTGTGCTGAAGATCTTGTGATACTTAGAGCTCCTAGAAAGAATGATGTATACAGTCTGGATCTAAAGAATATTATTCCCTCTGGAGGAATAACTTGTTTGGTTGCAAAGGCAACAAAGGATGAAGCTTTCTTATGGCACAGAAGATTGGGGCATGTCAACTTCAAGAATATAAAAAAGTTGGTTAAAGGCAATCTGTTAGAGGATACCTTCAAGACATTCAAAATTGATCATACAAGTCTATCATGTAGAAAGGGTAAACCTCATATGGCTTTACTTGCAAGAAGAATGAAGAAAGAACAGTCAGAGAACCTTCAAGAACTGCTCATATGATTTATTTGGACCTGTTCTCATAGAGAGTGAAAATAGGAATGAAGTTACTAGCATGGTGGTACTGATGACTGTAGTAAATTTAGTTGGGTGTTTTTCTTGGCTTACAAGGATGAGACATATGATATGCTTCATGATTTGATTGGGGGGTTTAGAAAACAAGCTAAGACATAAAGTGAAGACCATCATGTGTGACCATGGAACAGAGTTCAAGAATCATTAATGAATGAGTTTTGTGCCCAAGAAAGGAATCAAGAGAGAATATAGCAATGCCAAGGACTCCATAGCAAAATGTGTCGTAGAAAAGAAAGAATAGGACCTCTCATTTGAAGCCTGCTAAACTATGTAGCAGACTCTCTTTTTACCTATTCCCAATATTTGGCTAAAGCAGTCAATACTGCTTTGTTTATGGCTTAAATAAGTTTTTGGTGACTAAACCTCAATGAAGACTCCTTATGAAATTTTGATAGGGAAGATCTCCTAACATCAGTTTCATGAGACCTTTTGATGTCCATCTGACTATACTTAATACCCTAGATCATTTGTGGTAAGTTTGATGGCAGTCCGGAAAAGGTTATCTGTTGTGATACACACAACAGCAAAGGATTTAGAGTCTATAACAAGGTCACAAGAAAGGTCAGACAGTCCCCAACAAGTAAACTTTCTTGAGAATCATGTAGAATCAAAAAGAAAAGGTCCAGATTGGATGTTTAGATCTTGAATTTTAACTCTTCAATAATTACATTCCTTAAGGAAAGAGACTATGCTGATTCAGGAGAAAAAGTATCAACAATGATGAAGTTGAAGGATTTAGTTAACCAGCAGTTTATTGTTCATGTCCAATCATTAATGCAGTTAGAAATAAGCATCAGAGGAATGTACGCTGACAAAGAAGTTCCATTGTCCTCTGAGGAACAAGCTCTACATGATGAGCTTGTGAGTTTGATGCATCAAGAATCTATTGCTAAAGTTCATAATGATGCTCAAAGGAATGCTTTTGAAAAGGAAAAGAGGAGAATAGCACTTGAAAAGGGAAAAGAGTGTGTCAACAGTACTTTCACTCTAAGTACTGCTAACACACCTTCTCAAAGTACTGGTAATACACCTACAGATTCTGATGATGATGTTCCAAAAGATGGTGTTTTCTCTACAAATTCTTTTGATGATGAAAATACAGACACCGAGGAAGGTGGAGCGGCTGACTACCACAACATGGATCCTACCATTGATGTCACCTCTACTCCTACACTTAGAATTCATAAGAATCATCCTCAGAGTCAAATTATTAGCAAAAGTACTACTGGAGTTCTCACAAGAAGAAAGCTTAAAGAAAGTGCTTCTGTCCAACATCAAGCATTGCTGTCTTTTATATACAAGCAAAACAGAACTAACCACAAAGATCAGCAGACATGCTTGTTTGCTTGTTTCTTATCTCAAGAGGAACCCAAGAAAGTCTCTCAAGCTTTAGCAGATGAAAGTTGGGTTGAAGCGATGCAAGAAGAACTACTTCAATTCAAGCTACAAGATGTATGGGTATTATGTGACTTACCAGATGGCAAGAGAGTGATTGGAACTAAATGGGTTTTTAGAAACAAGAGGGATGAACGGGGTACTATTATCAAGAATAAAGCACGACTGGTTGCACAAGGGTACAGACAAGAGGAAGGTGTGGATTATGATGAAGTTTTTGCACCAGTTGCCAGAATTGAAGCAATCAGACTCTTTTTGGCATTTGCATCTTTCATGGGCTTTACTGTCTATCAGATGGATGTCAAAAGTGCATTTTTATATGGCAACATCACAGAAGAGGTGTATGTAAAACAGCCTCCAGGTTTTGAAGATCCTGCTCATCCAAACAAGGTCTACAGAGTAGTCAAGGCACTTTATGGCTTACATCAAGCCCCAAGAGCATGGTATGAAAGACTTTCCACTTTTCTTTTGAAACATGGATATAGGAGAGGGGCTATTGATAAAACTCTGTTTATTAAGAAGGATAGAAGAGATATCATGTTGGTACAGGTTTATGTTGATGATATTATTTTTGGATCTACCAAGCCTTCTATGGTGAAGGATTTTGAAGAACTTATGCAAAAGGAATTCAAGATGAGTTCAATGGGTGAACTCACTTTCTTTTTGGGGCTTCAAGTCAAGCAAACTACTGCTGGTATTTTTCTAAGTCAAGACAAATATGTGAAAGACATTCTCAACAAATTTGACTTTAGAACCATTAAGCCAGCATCTACCCCAATTGAAGCTCATAAATCTCTAGGAAAAGATGAAGAGGGTGAAGATGTTGATGTACATCTTTATAGGTCTATGATTGGGTGTCTCATGTACTTAACTGCTTCAAGACCAGACATAATGTTTGCTGTTTGTCTGTGTGCAAGGTTTCAAGTCACTCCAAAGGTCTCTCACATGCATGCTGTAAAAAGGATCTTTAGGTACCTCAAACATCAACCAAAATTGGGTTTATGGTATCCCAAGGATTCTCCTTTTCATTTAGAAGCTTTTTCAGACAGTGACTATGCTGGGGACAATCATGATAGACGATCAACTTCAGGAGGATGTCAATATCTTGGAAGAAGACTGGTCTCTTGGCAATGCAAGAAACAAACAATTGTGGCTATATCATCTACAGAGGCAGAATATGTAGCAGCTGCAAGTTGTTGTGCTCAGGTACTTTGGATGCAAAATCAACTGCTAGATTATGGATTTAACTTCATGAACACTGAAATCCATATAGACAATGAGAGTACCATATGCATTGTAAAGAATCCTGTTTTCCACTCAAAAACTAAGCATATTCAGATTCGACATCACTTTATTCGAGATTGTTATGAGCAAAGGCTCATTAATGTGGTCAAGGTACATACTGATGACAATGTAGCAGATTTACTCACCAAAGGCTTTGACTTGGCACGATTTAATTTTTTGGTGGTAACTATTGGTATGATGAACCCATAGCTACGTTTGAGGGGAGGACTACATGTAAAGTACTGGTATACAAGTAAAGTACTGTTCTGGTTATGATGCATCTTTGGCAGCATTATGGTTATGCTTAAGGGGAGGATATATTGTTCAAAGTTTTGATGATTTGAAGAGATATTTTTGCTACAGTGCAGGGTTGTGATTGACAAATTTGAGTTGTAAAGCTTTTTCGGTTGAAAGTACTGCTTAGACAAAGTACTGCTCGTCTTAGAAAGTACTGCTTAGACAACTAAGTACTGTTCTAACGTTCGGTCAACGGTCAAACGCGCGTTTTTGAGATAAAGACGTATTTACAACGGTAACTTTCTTTGTTACCCATCGCAACCTATAAATGCTCAACTGAATTGCATTTTTCTCTCACTTCATTTCTTTTTATTCACAAATTTTGTAAATCCAACCTCCGACGCACATCCAATTCATATCAAATGGCCAATATTCGCACCTGTAACAAGCATAATATGATTGCTTGTAGATGTGACGAGCTTCCTTGTTTGACTCAATAAATTGAGGCTTACAATTGTCCCTAAGTGAGTCTTGAACCAGAAACGAGCTTCCGTTTTTGGACTCAATAAAATTGAGCTAACAATCTCCCCCCGGAAGTGAGTTAATTCATGACACTCCTTATGAGTGTGAGAATGCTTTTGTCATTTAAGCTCGAGTGTTTCTTGGTTTGTCTTCGTTGTAATCTTTTTTTTATTCCTTCATTGCTTTGCGATCCTTGACTTTGCGCCTTTGTCATGTCGTTAACGTCTATGCCATCTTGCGATCTTGTGACTTTGACCATACATGCTATACTTTTGCATTATCTTGGAAAGCTTTAAATCAAAGTTTGCGAGTCTTGGTCTTTACAATCTTGAGCTTTCTAGATAGTATGTCTTCGTAGATGAGCATTGAATGGGGAGTGTGGTTGCCGTTACCACCGTTTGACCTGCAGGTTTACGTTAGTGTAACGGAAAATTGATTTGTAAATCAATCGACGTGTCACTCGTTAAAGTGTTTTTGTAACACATCGAGAGTGTCATGTTTTATCAAAATTCATCAACCGTCAATTCATTTACTGGACCAAATCGATATCCAGTTGTCACAAGTTTGATTCATATAGAATCTCGCAAGTCACCTACCGCAGTGCTGTTTGATGATGACACTGGATGATTTACCATTCGTCATTGTGAATACTAAAGAGTATCACTCTGAATGTTCTGGCAAATATCACAATGATATTGCGTAGGACTCTTGATAACAGCTTGTGAACATGATGATATTCAATAAGTATTTGAAATAGAATGTGTCTTAACGAGATTTTTATTGATCTCTTGGCTTTAGACTCGATTAGTGCATTTTGGTTTTAGTACTCGGAGGCTGGAGCATATTGCCACCTATTCAATATCAACAAACTCGGAAGGAGATGTCAATAGATAACGTGTGTATCTCCGTGACAAATGAGACAAGTTTCTGTTGAGAGAAACCCGAATGGCTGAGAAGGGTTGTGCATTGCATCACTGGGTCCATGATGTCGTTTTCAATACCAGCAATCATCTTGTGATTCTGATAGCATATGTATTGACCCGGTTTCTGCCTTAAGTTGTGTGGAGGGCTTCTTTCTTTAGACCCTTTATCCATACATTTCTTTTTCATTCTTCAACGCCTTCAATGCTTACCAGGACGTCATTACTAACACCTTGTTGTGATTGTTCCAGTGTTAGCTCAATCTTAGTCGGCATTATTCCCATATACATTCATCTCCAATCATACCTAAGGACTGCTATTTCTAAAAAAAAAAAAAAAAAAAAAAAAAAAAAAAAAAAAAATAAAAAAAAAAAAAAAAAAAAAAAAAAAAATTCTTTGGATTATCCCCTTGGTTAGATTCCGTTCTGGTTGGATCATAGATTGATTTCCTATCCTAACCACCCTTATGATCTTCAGAATCGTCGTGAGATTAAATATGTTGTTGGGTTAACAGATCGAACATAAAACCTTTTCAGCAATTGAGTCATTAGATTCTATTTTATAATACATTTTCTCCCCTTATTTTAAATTATAAACACTTAGTTTTTAAAATACCTTGTGATTAAAATATGTCTTGAAAATTCTGTGGGAGAAAATATTATCAGCATGAATGGTTTGGAACATTTTGATAATGTTTTGAATACATAAGAATTGTCGTTGTTGATGTATCCAAAAACATTAAAACTTTGTTTTTTGAAAAAACCCCCCTCAAAAATAGGACCAATTGAAAATTTTGTCTTTTGAAAAAACATTGTGAGGGTTGGAGTGTTTGAAACACAATTTGATATGAGTATGAATTGTCATCGAGAAATTCTTGAAAAAATTATGTTCAACTTTTTTGAAAAACCAAATGTTAGAGGACTTCTCTTCTAACGGTAAGGGTAAGCGCACTGATACGTACACTATCTTTTTCTTGATCTAAAAAACATTGAATGGTCTTGTAAGAACAAGCGCAAGAACGAGATACGTTAATTTTTAGTTGGAGGATAAGTTATATAATCCTTCCTTATTTGAATGTTCCGGGTTATGTATGACATTTGTACATAAGCATTTAGAATATTAGAAATGACATGTTTTGAAAACTATTGGCAACTCTCGCTGAACGCTTTATTTACACACCCGTGTCAATGTTAATCGACATTTCTAGGCACGTAAATTTATCAATTCAAAGCGGACATGTCAAGAAGATTTCTTTTGGACAATTTTCTGATTTTTGAATTTTTTGTATTTTCGTTTTGAGTTTTATATTTTTGTATTTTGCTTTTCTCAAAAATATGTTCATGGTTGATGTTTGTTGATGATATCAAGCAGGAATCATTTGTCAGAACCTCCTGTTCCGCTTGAGTCATCTTCTCATACCAATACTTCTGAAAGATACTAATAAAGATCCTCAGGTAGGGGCTTTCGTAAACATGTCAGCTAATGGGTATTCAGGTTCTGACAAAATTTATCAATTATACCTTTTCAACTGTTCCTTTATGAATGATACCGGTATGGATGTGCTTTGTACGAGAATGTTGTACGGGGTTGCATGAGATGGCTATGGCTGACTGAGAGTCGCAGTACAATGGTATTTTGTTGTAGTTGAAGCCATAATCTTAAAGTTGTGTCTCTTCACAATACTGAGCACAACTTGCAGATTACGCCACGGTACTTGCTTGCTGAAGACATTTGCAGTGCAGTTTGGTTTCTTTGACTTAGATACAAGGTTTATCTACCAAGGAACTGTATCCCTCCAGAAGTGCTTGTCGTGTATAGGCATCCGGCATTTTTAGCGTTTGAAAATGCTGTTAGTTCAAAGCAGGAATCTGTGGATACCCAGAGTCCATGTTATGGTAACCTTTAGGTATTTAAAGAGTCTTTTAACCTCCTGAGGTGTTTTGTGTTGGTCGTGCTTGATAACGTGTACCATAGCATATGCTTGCACTAAGTTGGTTACTAGATGTCAAGTTAACATGAGTGACCCGTTTTTAATACTGATAATCAGATTGGTCGACGGTTCTAATCAAATCTACATCAAGTTTGGGGTTTTTGTAGCCAATGGTGTTCCAATGGAGTGACTTTGTCCATAGTATGTCTTTTTCAGAATTTCTAAGGTACTTGGACTGATGATAAAAATACCTTTTGGGATCTGATGGATATGAAGTCCTAAAAAGAATTCCTATCCCCCATTAAGGACATTTCAAATTACTGTGCATTAATTTTTCAAATCGTTTTGAATATTTAGGATTTGTCGAATCCAAAATTGTCATCACGTAAATTGAAAGTAGAATATCTCCCGTATTTTATCTTGGAATAAAGTTGGTACAATTGATACCGTTTAGAAAAAGACCTTTGGACATCAGGAAGTTTGTAGTTCATGTACCAGGCTCTTGAGCTTGCTTTAATCAATTCAAAGCTTTCTTTAGAAGGTAGACTTTTTCTGTATGATCGGTTCAACGAATCACTTTTGTGAGCAACATAAACCTCCTCCTTCAGTGGACATTAGGAAATGCCGTTTTCACGTCATTCTGATAGATTGGAAAAGGACTTTGTGTGCTGCGTGGGCACAAAATCCAATGCTTCCAAGCGGCTAACTGGAGCATAACGATATTCAAAAATCAATACCCTATTCCTGAGCATAACTTTAGCAACAAGTCGTGTTTGTTTGCGATATTACTGTCTGATCTCTTCATCCTATCTTGTTCTTCAATAACCACATTTAGCTTATAAATTAATCTTGCCAAAGGGTTTGTCGAACTAGTTCCCAGACTTTTAGTCTGTCGAACTGGGAAGTTTCCTGCATTGCTTCGGATTCATGGCAGAATCTGCCATTGCCTCTTAAGGTTTCTTTGGTTCAACAATATCACCGTGAGTTGCGTACATACATATTTAAGATCTGTGGCATAGCTATCATCTTGTTTGAACTGCATGGGTTGGATTTCTATGACATGTTTCTAATGGATGTTTCTCTGGTCCATCGTCAGACATGGATTTGTGGTTGAAATAAAATGCACTCGGTTAGTATCAATGTTGCGTGAGGCAGACTCACCAATTTCTTGTACGTGTACAATAAGGATTTGATAAATTCATCTTTTGAAACGATGCATTCGGGCTTGATCATAGTTGTTGCTCTCAGTATGACTATGTTTTTGGAAGTCCATATACCTCCTTTTGTTTATTAATTTCCATGTACTCATCGAATTGCTTTTTGTAACTCCAGATCAACCACGTAGCAATCACACTCTCTTTGTTTTCATTACTCACCATCGTATGATCACCGTATTTCAAATCTAGCCATTGCTTCACAGTTACATCAATCAACCTTACCAATCTCATATTAATGAAAATCACCGCTTCCGCATACATTTTTCACACGCATCATAACACCATTTCCTTTCATAAACATTAAGGTTTCCATTATCAAAATCACCCATTTGTTGATCAACACTTAGGGAATAAGAAAGCTCAAGAATTTTCACCTCATAGGTAAACAAATCGTCATCCATTCCACTTAATTGGTTGAATTCATTAAAAATCATCCCGAGAGGTTGGCAAATGCAACCTGAGAATTGATCCTAAAAAGGCTCAGAAAGAACCCACCTATTAAGTTGTTTTGGATGCTCTTGCACTCACCACTTGCTATCCTGCTTTCCTTATCACTGCAGACGTTCCAGCGATATAATGCATCAGTTTTGGTTCACCATCAACAAGCATGATTCATCTTATAGGTTCAAGATTGGCAAGAAAAGATTCACTCTTAATATGGAAGTGTTCAGAGAGATCTTCTAGATCTGTCCTAAACTTCTAAATCAAGAATTTAATGCACTTCCCTCAGATGAAGAAATTGTCTCCTTCATCAAGGAACTTGGACACAAAGGAGACATTAAATCTGTCTATAATGCTGTTGTTGATCATATGTACCAACCATGGAGAACCTTTGCTTCCATCATCAATAATTACTTATATGGGAAAATAACTGGTCTTGACAAGATGCGTCGTCAAGAGCTCAAATTCTTTAGAGAATGTACTACAAAAAGAATGTTGACTTTGTTGAAATACTTTGGGAAGACTTTGTATTCCAAATTGACAACAGAGACACAAAGAAACAAGAAAAGATGTATTATCCTAGATTCACAAAGGCTGTCATCCACCATTTCATCACCAAAGATAAAACAATCTCCATAAGGAATAGATTGTTCATGCATACTGCTCAAGATTACTGTATTTTAAGTACAATGAGATTTGTCTCAAAATCTAAAGACTGTTAAGTATATGAAGCACTACTTCTTGAAGTAATGACTAATCAAAAGATGCAGAATTCTAGTGCTTACACTATTTATCTTACATATGCTACTGGAGCAGCAATTCCAAGAAATCGAGAAAGTTTAAGAAACATGCTTCTCCTTCAACGAAGAGAACACTTGTCACCGTAGAAGAGGGAGAGCATGAACCTGCTAAGAAAGTTGTATCTCCCAAGAAGCCTTTAAGAAAATAGTCTAATAGTGTTCAAATCTGAGACACTCCTGGTGTGTCTGTGTCAAAGAAGAAAGCTCCAGAAAATGCTGTAAGAAGCAAGGGTATTGATTTGATGTCGAAAGCCGCTTTACTTGAGGAAGCTTAATTGAAAAAGGCTCTCAAAAGAAGCAAACGAGAAACAAGTATTCATCAAGCAGGTGGCTCAAGTGAGGGAGCTGATTTTGAATCAGAGGTTCTTGATGAGCCAAAAGGCAAGTCGGTTGATACAAGTGAAGGAACTGGTTTAAAACTAGGGGTTCTCGATGTGTCCAAAGGTGATTCTTCTAAAAGCGAGTACGAATCATGGGGTGATAGCGGTGATGAAGCCAATGTATAAGATGATGAAGACGTTCAAGATAGTGATGATGAACCTCAATATGCTGATGATGAAAGAACTGCTTCTGAGAATCAAGAAACAAATGATGATGAAGAAGAGACTGAAGATGAGTTCATACATACTCCTCCAAATAATGTACCAACTAATGATGAAACGAATGATGAATCCAATGATGTTGATGAAGAAGAGTATGATAGGATTGATAAAGAGTTGTATGGTGATGTCAACATTAGATTGAAAGACTCAGAGCATAAAGGTGAAGGGAAAGATAATGAGAAGATGACTGATGTCGATCATGTACATGTTGTGGTCGAGAACGTTGATCAAGAGGGTGTAGGTAATCAAGTATAGGATGATGCTTAGGCTACACAGAAGATAGATGTTCCAATTCCAGGTTCTTCTATATCATCCGACTATGCTGCTAAATTTCTCAACTTTGATAACATTCCCCCAGCAGATACTGAAGTTATCTTTATGATGGATATTTATGTTCAACATGAAGTTCCACGTACCTCATCACTTCTCACCATCCCTATTTCTATAATCCCTGAACAAACTGTCATCAATCCATTTAAAACAGTCACAACTGCTTCAACAACAACCATACTTCTCTATTTTCCTCGCTCTTTCCTTCTCTACAACAATCAACACCGATCCCAACAACAACAACAAGTGAAGCTACAACCTCAACCACTGTTGTTCTAGACTCTGAAACCCTCGCTGATCTCCAACTAAGAGTAATTGACTTGGAAAAGGATGTAAAAGAGCTCAAAGATGTTGATAACTCTACACAAATGATTTCAACAATCAAATTTGAAGTTCCAAATGCTGTAAAAGAGTACCTTGGATCAAGTCTGAACGATGCTCCGCATAAGGTGATTCAGAAAAACTTTCCTGACATCATTAAAGAATACTCAGTTCCAGCTGAGACTGTAGAGAGACTCAGGCAACAATATGCACCTCAAAAAACTATTAAAGACATCCGAGAAATCAAGATGGAGCAAGCAAGAGAGCAACAAGTGCCTAAAGTAACTATCACCTCATCTGATACCACTATACAGAAAACTACCTTGTTTGAAACAATGACAAAATCCAAGTTATTCAACAAAAGTCCTAAGCATAGAGCTTTGTATCATGACCTCATGGAATCAATCCTTAAGGATGAAGATGCTATGGATGAAGGTGTTACTGATAAATTAAAAAAAGGAAACCAGATGACACTAATAAAGATAAAGGCCCTTCTGTTGGATCAGACCGAGGGTTAAAGAGACAAAGGACAAGAAAAAAAACTAAAACTTAAAAGAAGACGTCTGCTATAAAGGACTCTTCTAAAGGAAAATCTCTAGCCACCTCTTTAAAGTCTTCTAAAACTAGCAAGTCTGCAAAAGATCAAGTTGTTGAACCGATCTCTTTGCAAGACTCTGACAATGCTGAACATGATGATGTTGCGCTTAACTATGCTGATATGACAATAGATCAGGGAGAAGACTTAGATAATACTGATGAACAACCTAAGAATGATTGGTACAAGAAGTCTAGTAGTGAGTCTTCTCCTGATCCTGAATGGAACGAAGGCAAATCAGTTGATGACGGGCTAGAAAAAAGTTGGCTCAATGATATGGCCAAAGCTACAAAACCTCCTCTCACCTTTGATGAGCTGATGCACACTCCAATCGAATTCTCTACCTTTGTAATGAACCGTCTCAAGATCAACAATCTGACAAAATAGATTCTTGTAGGACCGGCTTACAATCTCCTAAAAGGGACGTGCAAAAGTTATGTGGAGTTAGACTACACTATGGAAGAATGCTATCGTGCTTTGTCTAAATAACTTGACTGGAACAATCTTGAGGGTCATCGTTGTCCTTATGACCTTACCAAACCTCTACCTATGCAGATATCGTCTCAAGGTCGTCAAATTGTCCCAGCCAACTTCTTCTTTAACAATGACTTAGAATATTTAAGAGGAGGAATCAATGACAAAAAAATACACAGCCTCTACGACAAAGTCTAATGCTACAAGGTATGAGTTACATGGCATTGAAGACATGGTTCCTAATCTATGGAGCCCGGTAAAGGTTGTTTATGACAGATACGCTCTTTTGGGAATTTCTCACTGGCGAACCAATTGTTAGAATTTCTATGGTTATGCAACCAAAATGGTGTCCAAGCACAATGTTTATTCGACCAAGAGGATTCTAAGCATAACCAGTGTCAAGGTGAATGAGCGGTACGGGTATGGTCACTTGGAGGAAATTATTGTTAAAAGTATAGATCAACAATTGTACATTATCAAGGAAGGTGATTTCAAGAGACGACGTCTAAACGACATTGAAGACATGCTACTTCTCATTGTTCAAAACAAACTTAACAACCTCGATGGAAATGTCATAGTTCACTTGGCAGCGAGCTTACGTATGTTTGCAAGAAGGATGATTATTCAGGAAATGGTGGAAGACCTTCAACTGGGGGTAGAAAGTTACCAGAAGAAGCTTAACATCACCATATAAGAACTCGAGAGGTAGATATGTCCCGCAGACCAGCCTATACCACTCTTTTAGACCCTCAAGGTGTGATCTATGAAGACAAGCTAAAACGAAAGAGATTCATGGGTGCTGACGAGCTATACCACGAAATATATGTTTTGCATATACAAGCTGAAAGGAAGAAGCTGTAGATATGCAAAATGTTTTGAAACGAAAGAGATTCATGGGTGCTGACGAGCTTCTTCCTCGTATATGCAAAACATTTTTGGTTATCGAGGCACATATGCAGGGGGAGCAATTTTGAAAAGAAAAACCATCGAGGTACTAAATGTTTTGATTTATATCACAAAGTACCTTGATTGATGTTTTCAAATCGTTTTATGGCTAAGAACAATACCAAAAGACCGACCATGTATTTAATTAATTAGAGTTATAAGGTGGTTAGGTATAGGTGTTCGTTCCCACGATCCAGCCAGAACCGGAGGGATCTACCCAGGGACATTCTGTTAGTTAGAATAGAAGTCCTTAGGTATGATAAAAAGGAGAAAAAGTGAGAAAATGGAATAATGCGGACTAAGACAAAGCTAACACTGGAACAAACCCAACAAGGTGTTAGTGATGAAGTCTTGGTAAGCATTGAAAGGGTTGAAGAATGAAAAATAAAAGTTAAGATAAAGGGTGAAAAGAAAGAAGCCCTCCTTACACTTAGTTAGAAACCGAGTCAATACATATGCTATCAGAAATACTAAGTTATTGTCTGGTATTGAAGATAGTCATCATGGACCCAGTGATGTGATGCACAACCCTCCCTAGCCAATAAAGGTCTCTCAAAAGACTCTTGATTCATTTCTTACAGGGATTACACACATTTATATCGACTTTCTCATTCTGAGTTAGTTGGTATTGAAAAGGTGGCAGTCTGCTTCAGCCTCCGATTACTAAAAATAAAAGTTCACTATCGAGTCTAGAGCTAAAAGAGATCATCCATAAATCTTACTAGGATACTATTCCAATATATTTGTTGCTCACACACTGTGAAAACAAGTAATATCTTAAGAGTCCTACGCATTATCCTTGTGATATTGCCAGAACATCTGAGTGATACTTAAGTATTCACAATGACGATGGAAATCCTTTTGGAGCCAACATCAAACAAGCTCTATGGTAGGCGACTTGTGAGATCCTATATGGATCACACTTGTGACACTAGATATCGATTCGTTCTAGACTATGAATTGACGATTGATGAATTTTAAAATGCATAAAACTCTCGATGTGTCGCAAAATCACTTTAGCAAGTGACACATCGATTGATTTTCAAATCAATTTTTGTTTCAATCGATGATGCTTTGTCTTACTGGTTCACTCATACCATGTTGTCTGCTTTGAGATGCTCCGGTAATCAGAACGGCTAGTGCAGCTGTGAAACCCTGTCAAGGATATTCTTTAGAATTCTACCTGATCACAGGCAGTATTTATACTGATTAACAGGGAACCGTGGTTATTGCAACCGTATTCGACGAAGTGACAAAGACACTTTCGTCCATATTAGTTGTTTATCACTAACCCATTCATGCAGGTAATCCCGATGGTGGACGCAGCTGGTTCAAGACAAGTCAAGATTTATAGCCACATGCTCATACGTGATCGACATATGTAAAGACATCATGAAAGCTCAAGTACATGTTTAAATACTTTCACTACTCTGATACCGTACGTCTTTCTTGAAGTGACGAAGTATTAAAGTTAAAGAATTTCAAGAAATTTCTGCTACTATGATACCGCACGTCTTCCATGAAGTGACGAAGTGTTAAAGTTAAAGAATTTCAAGAAAGTTGGTTACACAAGCTTTCAAAATCAAGAAAAGTATGGGCATGTCGGTCTGAAGGTTACAAGCACACAAGATGGCAAAATATCACAAGATGATGATAAGAGATTAGGCTTGGTTGGTGATCTCAAAGAAGCTCATGTTCACATGCAAGTCAAGCCTAATAGAACAAGCACAAGCCTAAAGTCTAAATATCGCTACGCATATCACAAGTTGAAAGATAAATATTCAAGGCCACGAGCAAAGACCGAAGACATTCGTAGAATGTAGAGCTTAAGATTTTTTGTAAAAGGATGTGACCTCCCTTAGGGGGAGATTGTTAGAAATCGAGAAAAGAATCGGTCTCACCTAAAATATATAGCTCGTAGGTCTTAGTTAGTTTTTGAAACCTTAAATATGTAAAAAGGCCAAAGCCTATAGGAAGCCCATCAAGCCCACTATGTGGCCAGCCATATGGATGTATAAGTACCCTCTCCATAACTTGGAGAGGGTGTTGGTTGGTTTCATTTCACACACTCTTAATCTAATATTGCTCTCTTCTGTTCTCTCTCTAGAAACCTTCCTCCCATTCCTTTCTCTCTTTAGTTTCTTGTGGATTGGTTAAGTAGTAAGATAATATAAGTATTCTACAACCTCATTATATATAATCCAACACCTTCAAACATTTACTTTTTCTGAGATTTCAAGTTTCAAGTTTTCATACATTCGTGTTTTCTTCGGTTTTCAATATGGATTCTCGTAGTGCACCATCTTCTCCTAAGACGCCACACGCCAAATTGGGTTATGTGGGTTATAAATCAAAAGAGTTAGGGATTCAGTCTGATAAAGGCTTGATATTAAAGGCGGATATACTAGATTTTAAGATGCAACTCGATAAAAAACTAGCAAAGGTTGTCTTTAAGAAAAGTGAAATCGAGGAAGAATGGGAGATTGATTTGAGTTAGCTGGATATCAAGAATTTTATTACAAATGGTACTTATGGGATTGTCTACAAAGGTGTTTATAAGGTTTTGCTCGAGTACGTGTTATGCTTATATATGTTGCATGGTTTAAGTGTGATCTGCATGGATTAATCATGATCACGTAATGAGTCCTAGCAAATACGAACAATGAATGTTTAAATTTTAGATCAAATATTAACCGGTTTCAGTTTGTTGCAAGTAATTGTGAGCTAATGAGGGAAACTGATATTCTGATATAATTACCTAAAAGATGCAATGTGGAACATATATTGTTTCAGTTTGTTTTGTTTTGGCTACGTATAAATGTATAATATCGATAGACATAGATCGATTTGGTACGTAAAGAAGCTTATTACATAAACGGACGGTTATTTATATGTTATAAATGTCACAAGGGTAAAGATTTGATAAGCATTGCAATCAATAATTTGACTTGCATTGTTAGTCCCTATTGTATTACTAGTTTCCTTTATGGATAAGTAATCATTCGTTTTTGTTGACGGCTTGAGTAACTTGAATTTTATAGTGAAGGTTTTGGATTAGGGAGAGGATGGTTCTCACACAATTGCCGAGATTTTAGCTTTTCGTAAATCCTTTAGTCAAGAAGTTGAAGTTTGGCAAAAACTTGACCATCTGAATGTCACAAAGGTATATAGTTTTTGAATATCTCTACTAATTCATGATTTTGTAGCATAGTTCTTATTTCTAGTTCTGACTTTTGAGGAACTGGTCGAATTATGTTATGTTTATCTATAAGTGTTAAATCCTATACATGTGTTTATACCAAACTTTAATCTCTTTTATTATCCTAAGCATATAAACCCATTATTTGTCTTCTAATATGACAAGTTTTCTTTTTGAAAAACTTAGTTCATTAGTGCGTCCATGGGAACGTCAGAGCTCAATGTTCCATCGGATGAAGGCCAAAATTGTCTCCGTGATGGTTCATGTTGTGTGGTTGTGGAATATGTTCTGGGTGGTACGCTCCAGAAATATTTGATAGAATATTTCAAAAACAAACTATCTTTCATGACCGTTGTTAAAATTTCTCTTGATCTAGCTAGAGGGTGAGTTTTTTCTTTGAATTATTATCGTCTAGCTAGCGATTCGTTTAAAAAAAGCCTAGTGTTTTGACTAATACATCATTCTTAATATAGATTGAGCTTCCTTCACTCCAAAAATATTGTTCACCGTGATGTTAAAATATAAAACATGTTGCTGGATGCAAATGGAACCCTTAAGATCGCTGATTTTGGAGTAGCTTGTGTTGAAGCTCAGAATCCCAAAGATATGACTGGTAAAACAGGAACTCTTGCGTACATGGCACCAGAGGTACACATTATGTTCTTACCTTTTAGAGTAACATTTAATTATTCTATCATTGGATAACTAAAGAGAGTTGAAGAAATAATGAATCTTGTTTATAAAAATACTCAAATCTCAATTTGAGTAACAATTACAAATCACAAACTGATCTCAATCAGCAAATCAACAACCAAACTTATCCACCACAGCTAATCTGGTATGGATCTATAATCTATATTGATTATAGTTCTATTACAAACGTAACACAACAAGATCAAGATGATCTAAATTTAGGGTTTTTAACAATTTTGAGAGAGGAGCGTTTTTTAGAGAGAGAGAGATCAGGCAAAAAGTGAGGACCAAAGCTGGTCAACCCAGCTTATATAGAAGCTTAACCAAACCGACATATATGTTTTCAAACTTGACAGCAACAACCCTCAATCTTTCATCAACTATCCATCTTCAGCAAAACTCTTATAAGGCAAAACTGAAAAAGATAATGACATAATAAGCCCCTCAACATATATGTTTACCTATTGAGACTACTAATCTCAATATCCCCCATTAGTCTCAACCTGGTAAACATCATACATACCCAATTTTTTAACCAATTCCAAGTGCTGAACTGTATCTAACCCTTTGGTAAGGATATCTACAATTTGATTTGCAGAATCCACCTTAACAATTTTAACAATTCCTTTTAAAACTTTTTCTCTTACAAAATGTAAGTCAATCTCAAGATGTTTTGTTCTTTAATGAAAAACTGGGTTGCCAGCTATCTTAATAGCTGAATTGCTGTCACAATGAAGTGAAACAGGCAAAAGACTTTCTATTTGCTGATCTTTCAAAAAAATTAAAATCCAAATCACTTCACTGGTAACTGAAGCAAGAGCTCTATACTCGGCTTCAGTTGAAGATTTAGAGAGAGTATTTTGTTTCTTGCTTTTCCAAGAAACAAGAGAATTATTAAGAAAAACACAATACCCAGTAACAGATTTCCTTGTAACAATACATTTAGCCCAATCAGCATCAGAATAAGCAGTAAGAAACATACCATATGTCTTAGTTTTTTTTTGAA
>BQNB010107344.1:0-23191 GCA_026074375.1 Tanacetum coccineum | reverse complement strand
AAGAGGAAAGTCGACAAAAGAAAATCCGTAAAAATGAAATTTGCAAGTGGCGCGCTGGCCACGTGCTGACGCGTGACCAGTGCGCCACAAGCGAAAATCTGGTTTTACGGATTTTGGCTATCGTTTGTTATTTTATGTTTTATATACATTTATTTGTCATTATTAAAACATAAAGGAGATCCTAGTCAAAGTTTCACCAACAATCTCCCCCTTTTTGATGATGACAATAAAAATTTGGAAAGCAAATAAAATTACAAACGTAGCGAAGATGAAGACCGCCGTTGATGTAGTTTGCGTCTTGATCTTGGCCTTGTAATTTGGTGAAGCTTGAACATTGTCTTCACCTTATGAGCTTTACATAGCTTGTCTATTCCCATGTATGCAATGGCTCTTTGCTTTCGTAATAGCTAGTTATTACTAGCTTTCTCCCATGATCAATAAGCATCAATGCTTTGCTTTCCTTCTCCCCCTTTCGTCAAATCAAAAAGGCAGGATCTTGGTCTTTGAAAGTTGATATCATTGTAGAGGAAAGAATAGATACCATTGTACGTGCTCCCCCTAGATCGTTGCTCCCCCTTGTTCTAAGGCGGGGATCCATGGGTTAAGAGCACTACCTTCGAGGTGTTCTTGGCTACAACTAGCAACAAACAAACACCAGAAGCAACAAACATATACACATGTTCAAGTCCAACATGGGTTAGCTCATCATTTAGAAACTTAGGAACATGAATAATAAAAATATGAATTATTGAGAATCATTTAGCCCATCTAGGATTAGTTTTACAGATAACTTATATATGCAGCGGAATAATAAAGAACAATAAGTTATCAAACAAGGTTTTCTATTATTAATCTATTGCCCCAAGATCAAATGATCCTTGGGGCTAAAAATAACTAATACATAAATAACTAACTATTAGTCTCACATTGAGAGTGATCTAACTAGATGGATGATCTTAACAGACGCCTTATACCCTTTATTATATAGGTTACAGAAAACCTAGCTTATAGGAAGCCTAACTTAATTTTATTAACATTAGTCTTGATGTTTCAAAAGGAAACTAATACAATTAGGAAAACTAATTAATGCTCATTAATCTTTCACATTCATGTTTGGACTATCTTATTACTCTTCAACTTAATGGTTGACTTTTGAACGTCTCACTCAACATTATATCTTGATCTTGTTTTTTCCTTTTTTCTTCACTTCTTTAGATATATTGTTTTCCTTTTGTTTCATATATCTTTCATTTATGCATATGTAGTTTTGTATATCATCAAATTTGGGATCCAACAATCTTTAGACTGATATTCTGAATAATTACTCAAAAAAAACTCAATGTCTCATGAATGAAAAATAATGCTTCTTTGTCTTAAGAATCTTCTTGAAATGTCACCACTATACTAAGTTGCAAACTATATCTCTTGTAGTCTTTTCCCCCTTTTTGTAATCATCCAATAGGGGTCTTGTGTAGATATGCAACTTGTGAACAATAAGCTTCCCCTGAAAAGTATATTAACCATCTCTTGAATCTCGAACTCAGTAGGCTCCAAGTAGTGATTACTGATGAATAAAATCAAGTATAACAAAAATTGAATCTCCCAAACTTTTGTCTCATGTCTTGCACTATCCATGTGACGTCGAACTCATACCAAACAGGAAAAAGTATAAGTAGACCGCAGCCTCTTGACAAAATCCTCATTTAACCTATAAAATAAGACACTGAGCACAATAACGTAACTCCTTCAAGTGATAGCAAATGTGAGCATTGAGCACCATAAGAAAAATCACACACTTTTGCTAGATTCGTCAATTCTTCGTCAACACCTATGTTTTTTTTATTTTATTTTTTTTTTCATAGCACGAACCAAGTTAATTCTCAAAATGTTCGGTAAGCTTATATGTGATATGGATAGAACCACAAAACCTGTTGAAAATCAACTACAACATCAATAAGCAATAATCATTTTGTCTTGCAGTATATCCCAAAATGAGTCATAATTTATTCATCTATCCAGATCAAGATGCGTTGTTTGGTCAAAACATCGGACAATGCTAGCGGTACCAACATCCAAACCAATTAGCAACACTTTTTCCGTCATAAAGTTGTTACTAAATCTGTCACAAAACTGTTGTTAGCGACACATTATCTGTCACCAATCTGTCATATATATGTATGCTCCTTCCTCCCATATCTTTTAGCGACACTTAAACAGTCACTGAGTCATCTCTGACCACTAGCAGTATTAAAATCATATGACCAGTACTAAGGTTGTGAATATGAGCAGTACTAACCAATAATTAAACAGCATCACTAAGTGATAAACCGAGCAGTACTAATCCATACGTAGCAGTATAACACTTTAAACAACAATATAGATACATACCAATTTGTGGATGGATCACAAAATGGATATTATTAAACCATGAATATTGATACCTGTGACGCTATCTTCTGCGTTTCATTTTTCACATACTAGGGTTTCTCAAAAACCTTAAAAACTAATATTATACTGTTACATTGATCAACAGTAAACAATCATGATCATATAATTCATGAATCAGAATGTTTAACAACAAAGAATACATTCAAGATATGTCAAACCACCACATATGAGTCTGATTAGGGATCACACCAAAACCCTAATTTTGAGATTTTTAATCATTTGTTAACAAGCTATTCTAAGCATTTTAAAGTCCTACACTACTTTATTCTGGCCAAGCTTTTGTTCTTACAAAGGGATTATTTCTAGGTTTTTCGTCTTCTCAAATTCATTCTTCGTTATTGTCTTAAAGAAAGATCCTGGCAATATCCTCAATGGCCATGGTTAAAACCTTAAGATCATTGTTAATGGATGCATGTATCTATCACAATTATTTGCAAATATCATACGCGTTCTCTTCCATCATGTGTTGCATATGGCAACACACGTATTCACCAACATGAATGTCGTGAGAAGGTTCTTCAAGCTTGCAAGATATCTTATCCCATATTGGGTCCTCTACTATGCACAATATAAGAAAGGTTTTACAAACATCAATATTGCTACACCTAAATTCATTCCAATTGTAATTTTCTTCTTTTTAAGGATCATCATTCTTGTTACGTGTTATTGTGGAATGAATATCTTCAAAATCACTAATTTTTCTTGTTTTGATCCTTCTTTTGCCAATTTTCTTCGTGTGTTTTAGTGTGTTTCATTATCTAATGCTTGTGATTCTATATAATTCAAGGCTTAATTGGTTAGGGGAGATATGGTTTTATAAGATGCTCAAGGTTCTAAGGATGCTTGAAATTAAAGTATACACTAAGTGACTTTTTGATTCTTGGAGTTGATGGGTGTTGGAAGACAATGATGATATGTTTACTCTTGTGATTTAGTTTTGTATTTAGTCATAGATTGGTGATTAAAGTAACACATTAGTTCTTACAAATTATCAATGCATGACACCATGATTTGAATAGCCATGGCGCATGATACTTCAATCTGTAGCGTTCGGGTGTGTAGAGATCCTTAATCACCATATTGGAATTTCGAAATTGATAACTTTATTTTCATTACGTTACAAAGAAAATACTTAGGATCTCGGTTGAGTGGTCCAAGTTATAAACCTACTTCAATGTGTATTTTAATTCATTTTTGATATTTTACACATATGAGAACACATATTCCATTACACAAGAGCAAAATGTAGCTAATTATAATATCTCGGAATTAAGGTTTGATGTGTTGTATCAACATTGATAATCTTTGTTAGTGAAAATATTATGATATTTAATCTATACAGCCTCTTTATGTTTTGGTGATGATAAACATGTAACTTGTAATACATAACGTAAAATGCGCAAGTTACTCGTAATCACAAATCATCAATGCATACATGCATCAACATCTCTCGATGTCTCAAGTCTGCATCAACACAAACATTTGTTTACACCTGATGCAAATCACGTAAAGTATGTACAAACAAACATTAAACTTGTAGGATGATTAAAGAAATAAGTTTTTGTCTTAAACTTTACATTTTTATAAATGTAACAAAACAATTTTTAAAAATTAATTAGACAACTTATTTTTAAATTATAAAGAAATGTTTTACTTGGTAATTATTTCAAAATTCAAAGCTGGCCATTTCCCCCATAAAACAAGTCATATCTTCATTAGAAAAATATTTCACCACAAAAAGACAAAAACATAAGCATCTGTTGGACGGTCCCTTAAATATTAGGACGATCCACGATGGTCCCTAATATATCTGGGGGCCATCACTTTTTTGACAGACAAATTTCAGCTCCTATAAATAGTGGCTCATTTCCAACTATTTTCTAGGCTTTTGCATTCTCTTTTCTCTGATCCAAATCTATTTTCTTATCCTCTTTTCCTTGATCATTTAACTTGTTTAATCTTGTTTAAATGTGATCCAATCTTTTATCCGTTATTTCTTTCCTCAAGTGCAAGAGACAAACTTTTGTCATCGTCAAGATACGAAGTTATGTCATCTAGTTAGTCCATTTGTTACATATAGATCGAGTCCATGTCTTCCAATCTTTAGTAGTGGTTAGATTCGGCTAGTGTGTTAGTCCGAAACATAAGTATGAGATCCAATTAGTATTTCAGTCCTTAAAATACAAGTGTGAGTGGTAGATCGGTTCTAGCTAAGAGTAGGACTCGACATCTAGCTTAGTGTCAGAAAATAATGTAAGTGACGCGGTTTATGTGTTTATGCCTTAAAACACAAGGTTTGTTATGTTGGGCCATAAAACATAACGGGTTTGGTTGTACCCGAATAAGAACTCGACATCTAGCTTAGTGTCAGAAAATAATTTAAGCAACTTGTAAGGTTTTCTCCGCCGAGAAGGGAGCTTGTTGACTAGTGAAGTAACTCTCGAGTTGGGTACTCGGGGAGTGGAGTGAGGGGCGAAGAAGAGCTTAGTGAACGAAACACACTATAAATCACCATGGCCGGTTTGTATTTTCTTTTACCTTTCGCTTTACTTATTTATTTACATTTATCGCTTTAATTTTATATTTGCATTGTGTTTATGATTATGTGGATCGTTGCGTATAAAGTGTTAATTGTGATTATGTAGTACTTTGTAGTTAATATTATGGTTGTGCTTGTATTGTTATGATATGCTATTAAAAATCTACGAGGTTCGTAACCCGCACATCGCCGCGGAGTGCGCGAGACTAATTTTGCAACGGACCGATAACCTCATGTACTGTTTGTCAACTTTGCAATGAATCGATAACCTCATGGACTATTTCTGTAAGTTTCTTAAAAATATATATTAAACTTCAACATTTTTTTATAAAAGCGTAGATATGTCAGAAGCATTGCAACATTAGGCTCGTTTTGTTCGCAATTCGACGATCTTTTTAATGGCATATTTTTTTACGAATGAATCGATAGATATATGCTCCATATATGATAAATAAAGTTTGTTATATAAAAAAGTCATAAATATGTAAAAGTTTAAGGTCGTTTAGATAACATTTCAAATAGTATGAGGGTGTATTTTGTAAGTTTATTCTTTTAAGATTCTTTTTATATTAAAATAGGAAATTGGGAATCGTGAGATTCTAAATTTTTTAATAGCAAATGGGTGAATAGTTTCTGCCTTTTAATATATATTTATAATTATCGACACTTCTCATATTGCGTCTAACTTGATTGGTGATTTGATACGAAAGATTTAAAGTTTTTAAACGAAAACATATTCACCCCCTCTACGTATTCCACAATTAGTATCAAGAGCCACGCCGCTTTATTTTTCAAAACAAATGGTTTTTAAAATAGAGTACGATCCATGTATCAAATTACCCATGAAGGGGGATTAAATATGAAAAGTGTTTTGTTACTTGGTTCGTACTAGTTTTGTTGTTAAATATACTTCGTATACTAGCTTGAAGGAAAATCTTCTTGAAAGAGTTTGGAAGTATCAATATATGTTTTTCTAAGTCGTAAGAGTATATATAGGGGGAGTCTAAAACTCGTTTTCAAGTACAGGAACACTTTTAAAGTCTTTGACGTCCTTCCGTTAAGTATACTAAAATGATTTTGTACTAAAAAACGTGTTTTTGAGTCATGGTGTACGAGTCCCTTAAATTTTTCGTGGTCGTCTCGAAATATATTTTGGGACCGTATGTCAGTGTCTTCATAAACTTGTTCAACTTTGAAGATTTGTATATAAAATCAACCGGAAGTCAGTAGAGTCAGTGCACCCGCTTTTATAGGCTCAAAAATTTTTTTTTGGTATTGAGTCGTTCTTTCATTAAAGAGTACTTTCGAATATTAATTCCAAACATAGTAGTAAATAAGAAAATGCCTTATACTATATAGTGTTAAGTAACATGGGTTTCGTTTTAAAGTACAATCTCTGTATTATACTTTTCTTCGATTCCAGTCATTTTCTAGTTGGTGTATCTTTGAAAAATGGTCGTATTTATCTTTTCAAAATATTGATCTTGATTAAATTTGAAATGGGGAGGAAACTATTTTATTCTCAATTAAAATCGAGCTAAGTATACACTATTGTATCTATTACACAAAACGATGACGAATACTTTTATGTGTTATGCTAAATGATTATGTGTGTTTCCTTGTGTCTTAATATTGTTAATAGACATTGTTAAGTAATCATTGTTATTTGTAGTAAAACTACTCATACGCGTATCCATGCCATGTATGCTATATGTTTGTTACTAGTTTTTCGGATTATGCCTAATAGGAATCACGTTAGATCTATTGGCATTTTAAAGTTGTGATTTGTATGCGTTTGCATTATAGGCATAGATCACTATATTTACAAATGTTACATAAACATCTTGTAAATTACTTCGAGTGTGGTAACCTACTTAGAAACGAGAGTTCAATAGTTTGTCAAGTATGTTGAAAAATATTGTAATGCACAAACATCTTTTAATAAGATCACATGTTAAAACCCGTCACTAAAATATTTCCAACACTTTAACTCTCTTCCAACAAGATGTCTAAATCTTTTCATCGTCTTGCCTTGTTTGACATTAGGTTATTTAAACAAATGAAAAGATCGTATTAGTATTTAAGTAAAAGAAAATGTATTTTTAAAATTTTGCTTGTGCTTGCATTGTTCTAACACACACACATTATTATATTCTTTTTATAGACATATAGTATTTTACAAAAAATGTGTGTTGTATAAAAATGGTTAGGAAATATCTGTTTATATAGACTCAATTAAATGTCAAAAAAACTATGCTATACTATATCATAACAACAAATTAATATCCATACTTATTCGCACAAACAAAATATATGACAATCTTGAAGTAAGAAATTAACTTGTCATTATTTATCAACCTCACACTTACAACTAGTCTTAGGTTTAATGGAATATACTATGAAGATATTTACTTGTTTTCTTTTAAAAGAGTGTCCGTCAACGGTGTCAAGAAAGATTTCAATATATGATCTTGATTCATTATTAAAATTATGAATTGATGTTATTAATTGAAATCTAATTGGACAAGTTTTCGAGTATGAACATGAAAATCGGATTTATTATGTGTCCTGCTTTGAGATTATATCTATACTGTAACAAGAGATATTTTCTTGATCCTACATACTCATGTTCACAACTTGATTGATATTGAAAAGTTAACGACATCATCTTACTATGATAGAACAAAGAATATCTTCGGACTCATAACTCATACTTGTGTTAATGATGTCATATTGAGCTCTACTTGTCTTAATAGTTGTGTTACCAAATATTTTATAACTAATATAATGCATAAAATTACACAATGAAGTAGGATTGAAGACTTGAATGTTTTGTTCAAAATATTCAAGTAATTTACCTTGCAATGCACTTAGTAAAGTCATCATTTCCGAAAAGCCAAACATAAGCAAATGCACAAGTAATTTTGCTCAAACAATTCAAAAGCACGACTCAAAACTCAAATCCTCTTCTCGTCAATTTTTTTTCTTACTTTACCAAATAAGCATAATATTTCTTTTTTCACCAAATATGAACCCTTTAACCATCTAAGATTAGGACTAGAAATAATTGAACATATTCTACAAACCATTATTTTGCTTTCTTTCAATAAGTGATCAAAGAGGATTTCACTTATGAAGATGATTATTATACAAATGATAATCAATCTCACTATTCAATCTAATTACAAAATTAGAATATGAACATGAAATCGAGATTAGAATTTATCTAGATCATAAAATTATCAATCAAGACCATAGATATTTTTCTGAGTCTACATGTTTAACCATCCTCAATTATTACATGAAATCACGAAATCGATTGCAAGACAATAAGAATATTCATCAAATTGTAACTCATACTTGTAATGAAGATATGGTCAAATTATATGATGCTAAACTTAACACACTCTAAGTAGGATTGACGACTTATAAATTTCCATCGGGAAACTCATAAGTACTCCAACTTGATAAGCAAGACTTGGACGCCATTTCCGAAAATTCAAAACAGAACTCTTATAACTTATATAAGCTTTTCCTAATAACCTAATGTCAACACCATCTCCCAAATAATGGAAAATGATCCTTGCCCAAAATTTGGCACCTCCACTGATCGATGGATCCTACATCCTAGATCCATGTTTATATTGTGTGAGAAAGTGAGAATAATCATTTGTTTTGAAATGTGGATTAACAAATGATTATGGAATGTTTAAGTGAGAAATGAGGTGTAGGTGATGTATGAGGAATACATAGAGGAATGTGGGAGTTTTTATAACATTTATATAGAAAATGTAAGAATGATCAAAGCATAATTAACCTTCAATTACCACAAACTCAAATAGTCATTAAGACTTAATCCATGATAACCAACAATGGATTGTGATCACTAATCATCTTGATGCAAACAAACTAAGTGCTTTGCGTCTCAAGTAACGCATATCCCGTAAAGGGAAAAGACGCATTTATGCAAAGTGGCCTTTGACTTAGTTTGACCAATAAAGAAGTAAAACCCGTTATATGATTTGAGACATCATAAATCTGGATTAAGGTTAAATGAATACTTTCGTTTGATGGTATGTTGAAAGTATGTTTATACTAGGTTTAGAAAAGAAGTTTTGGCTTTGGCTAGAGGCGTTTGATAAATAAAATTAATTGACATTTTATTGAAAACGGAGGATTTTTTTTGCTACTCTTTAAGTCTAAACCTCGTTTTGAGTGTTTTCATGCTCATGTTTCTTATAAATACTTTATTTAAAGATCCATATGTGTCGGGTAACAAGAAAGCCGACAAGTAAAATCCGTAAAACGAACTTCGAGAGTGGCGCGCTGGCCACGTGCTAATGCGTGACCACCGTGCCAGAACTGTAGTTCTGGTTTTACAAATGTTGTCTATCGTTTATTATTTCTAAGGTCGCGATGTTTTATTTGTCTTAGTAAAACTATTAAGAAGATCTTAGTCATTTGCCCGCAACAATCTATCCCTTTTTGTTGTTGCACAAATAACTATGGTGAAATTAAATTAAAATTACAAACATAGCGAAGATGAAGAACGCAGTTGATGTAGCTTGCATCTTGATCATCTAGCAACAAGCAAACACAAGCAACAAACATACACACATGTGCAAGTCCAACATGGGTTAGCTTATCATTTGGAAACTTGAAGACATGGATTAGTACAAATATGGATTATTGTGACTTTGTACATTGTTGCATTTATTCATATACACATTTTAGCATTTTATATGTATGGTTATTCATGACTCCAATTACTTTTTGTTGAACATATTTGGACAAGAAGCAAGTAAACAATCAAATCATTTCAAGCAAGTTAATTTTATCATTTAAACATATAGGATTATAAGGATACCAACATTAAGTGAGATATAAATAGATCTAGTAATAACTTATATAGTCTACTAGATAATCCATGGTAAAAGGAGGACACATAGGAGGTATATCATCAACTTCAACCATTCGAGATGTGTCATTTAGATATTGATTCTTGATGTACTTAAAAAAGCATTGTTATGATCCTAGCGTAAGGAATTTCCACATCATTAAGGTGATTCATATGTTTGGCTACAAAGTAGGCAAAGTTTAATGGGGTCATAGACTCAATGCAATAGAGCATGCAACCAACAATGATTGGCAATTGTTCCTTGGATTCAATCTTTACAAACACATTTGTTATCAATATATCCGCCTAAATTCTCAATCGAGCTTTGAGTTGAGATTTATCCCATGATGGGGATACCACTCTGTTACAATGAAATTTAGGTTTTAGTATAGTGTTTTGAATTAAGGCACCATCAATTAGAGAGTTATTGCAACATGGGATGCGACAATAAAACTTTGTTTTTGTGAAATCTTTTGTTTCATATGACCTACAATAGAATATTAGTCCATGATGAGAGATGTTCACGGCCTTTCCTAGATTATTTAAGTTCCATACAAAGTCATGACCATACATATTGAAGTGAAGAGTGGCAGAAATCCTGTTGAAGTAGTATTTGTCATAAAATTCTTGAATGTGGCGTGGATAGATAGAGAATGGTAGTTGAACGAATGAGAAGCATTTTGAGAGAGTGAAAGGAAAGGTTATGCTAGCTATGACTAGGAAGTTCATGTCACAATGGAGACCTTCAATGAGATTAGGGGTTTTATGGGATTCATAGTATGAGTCTTCATACTCCATGAGGCATGTAGGAGCCATTTTACTAAGAGAGAATTGATTAATGTAATTGATGATGATAGTGACTACTTTTAGCATCCTTTTATAGTGATGAGATGTGAGTTAGGTATACGATTTTAGATTTAACAAGTAGCTTTTGAGTGATTAGATTTAGTACTTTTAATTCTTTAAAGTTTAAGGTAGTTATGCCTTTTGTAAGGTAAGTACACGATTGGGAAGATAACTATGCCTTGGTGATTTGAGATTTTAGTTGAGATTTAATGATCAAGTTACACAAACTAGTTTCTACAAATATGCATGCATGCACCATGATTTGTCTAGCCATGCCTGATACTTTCTTTATAGTTTGTTGTGTAGAGATCCTTAATTACCATTTTGGATTTTCGGAAATGATAACTTTATTTTCATTGTGTTACAAAGAATATACTTAGGATCTCGAATGAGTGGTCCAAGTCATCAATCCTACTTCAGTATGTATTTAATCCTTCTTGAATATTTTACATATGTTAGACACATAATCCATTATATGATAGCAAAGTGTTGCTAAGTATAATATCTCGGACTTATGGTCGATATGTTGTGTCAACATTGATAATATTTAACTACCATAGTGTATGGTGATTTAATTCCATAGTTTCTCAGACGAGAAGACTACCTTATCATGTTTATTCTTTGTGTATTTTAGTATGTTATGCAATACCATACCGAATTCATTTTCAAAAGAATTCTCTTTAACCACGTGAGTAGTTTGTATGTTTGCATAAAGTTTCTTTCTTTTCTTCTCCACCCTAATACACATAGCATGCAATCAACACATAAAATGAGCAAGTTGACACAAATACAACATTTTCAACATAAATGTGAGTTGTGATCCAAGGTGATTTTGTCAATGAATTTGTCTATTTAATCTTTCATGTCTATCATGGGGAATAGAGCATACAATCTTGCGAGTAAATTGATTTCACACATTTAAATATGTGAGGCAATGATTAACACAATATTGACAAGTTGTAGATCAAATTTCTTGTTCATAGCATATAGATTTGACATGTAGAATCTGAGATAATGTCAACCATAGTTTAAATAATGCATTGACATCTATTCGTCATCTCGTTAAAACAACAATGTTTCCTAACTTCCATGCCTTTCACATAAGTCCTAGCACATAGCACATAAGCTCTAAGAGCACAATTATCTCTAAAAGGGTATGCAAACGACCTCTAAACTTTTATCCTTACTCTCGACCCCTTACTTGCTCAAATTGTTATCCTATGGTGCATGTCAACCATGAACAACCTCAACTAGACTCGTGCAATTTAAACTATAAAAAATGTCAAGCGAAAATCCTAAGCTTGTTTTGTATTAGACCTAAGTGTTCTCTCATTCAACTCACCAATTACTTATTCTATTGGGTGACATCTAGCTTCTTTTAAACTTTTAGCATAGCCTTCATCCAGAACATTTACTTGTGTGACGACGACCCATTTAGATCTTGAACTATGGGTTCATTAATCCTATCATCTTCAACCGAAGGAGATGACTTGGGCTCAGGTAAGCTCTCATCAAAGGTAACATTAAGAGATTCCTCAATTCTTATTGTTTCCTTATTAAGCACTATGTATGCTTTACTAGTTTGAGAATATCCTAAAAACACACCTTCGTACGACTTTGGGTCGAACTTGGTGAGATGTACTTTAGTGTTAAATATAAATACTTTACAACCAAAGACCCTAAAGTACTCTAATGTCGGCTTTCTATTTCTAAGGATATCGTAGGGTGTTTTATTAATGAATTTTCTAATATAATATAAACCCTATTAAATATGTATGTTGCCGTATCTAATGCATGGCACCAAAAATTTTATGGAATTGATTGCTCGTCTCACATAGCACGACTCATCTTTCTTAACTTATGATGTGTTCTTTCAACAATCTCACTCGATTGAGAAGTGAACAGGCCTGACAAGTTATAAGGCATTTCATGTTGTTCCCAAAAGCTCCCAAATTGCATTTTATCCAATTCACTACTATGATTTGTTACAATTGAAACAATAGAACAATCATGTAGGTTTTTAAGTCTTTTACACAATATTTTAAACTTTTCTAAGACATCATCCTTAGACTCTACGAACATAACCCAAGTGTAGTTTGAGTGATTATCCACAATCATTAAAGTGTAGAAGTTGCCTCTGTAACTTTGAATTGGAGATAGACCAAACAAATCTAAGTGTACACCAAACACTAAACCCTATAGTTAACAAGCACTTCTTTACTAGCCCTAATTTGCGTTTACATTACCTGGACTCTCTAAACCACACGTATCACAAAAGTGTCTTTCAAAACTCAACTTTGGTAGGCTCCTTACTAGCTCGTTGGAAGCTAAGTTATGAACTAACAGCATATTGGCGTGACCTAACCATCTATGCCAAAGCGTTGAGTTATCCACCATGGATGCAAGACAAATTTGTTGATTGGAGTTATCTCCAATTTGCAAGTATATATACAATTTCTCCTATGTTCTTTAGCTAGCGTTTTACTATTTTTACTAATAGTACAATCTACTTTAGTAAAGCTAACTACGCAATCATCATCACATAATTGACCTACACTAATCAAGTTAAAAGCTAGACCACTAACATGCTCACATTGGTAATTGTAATGAGTCATGAGTAGATATTACCATTCCAACCGATGACCTTGCCACTTAGGTTAGCACCTAAATACGACATTGTCCCACACTATACGCCTTTGTACTAAGTAGAACAATATTCTATTCCCGCCAGTTTGGGTTTAGTGCACAACCGTTAGGAATATAAAAGTATCGGCCACTTCCATTAATAATATTAGATAGCTCATTAAGTAATATTTGGAACCTTAATAGGCTAGCTTAGAAAAAGCCCATGGAAAGCCAATAGGCAAAGCCATATAGACGGCCTAGATAGGAGTATTCAAATCCTTTCTATGTTATGGAAAGGGTGTTGGTTGTTTATTTATTACACATAGTAATCTAGCTTTTCTTTCTTTTCTTTCTCTCTTTAAGTGTTCTTCTAACCACCTCTCTTTCTCTCTCTAAACTCTTCATTGAATCCATACCTTGTGTGTGTTAAGAGATTCTACAAATTGGGTATTAAGAGCAATGGGTGTTGGTAGGTTTTTGTGTGCGTTTAATAGTTTTTTAGGCGTGTTCTTGGTTCATTCCATATCAAAAGATTTTCATCTTTTGTAGGTTTCCAACCATAAAGTTTGATACTTTCTTGTTCTATTATCTTAGTATAGTCTAGTTGTACAAGAAAAACCTTGGTAAAACTTCAAAATCTTGATCTTTTTAATATTTAAAAAAAACGGTTTTTGTACTTGAATCTTGATTTCAAAATTTTCGTGTCAAAAACGTTAAAGCTTGTGTTCTTAAGGTTCTAATAGTCTTAGATAAGTAAGAAGTATAAGAAAAATCAGGTAAAAACGTCAAAAAGTGAGTCTTTTTAAGATTTTTGGATTTTGAGTTCGAAGTGGTATTAGGCGAGTTATACGTTTGGGGTGCGAATTATACGCTGTAATCATTCATTAAATTTATTACGTGGTTCTTTAGGCGAGTTATTACTTGTTTCGTATGGGGCAATTTATAGTTGATTCTATGGTCGATATATACGTTTTCTTTGGGCATTTATACGTTGTTTCACTGGGCGAATTTATAACATACTTGGCTAGGGCGAATTATCACGCGTGTGTTCTTCAGTGAATTATACGTAACACTTCATGAGCGATTTATTACGTTTTCTTTGGGCGAGTTATACGTTGTTCTCAGGCGAAACTATACGTTTTTCTTTTGGGCGTACTATTACGTTGTTCTTTGGTGATTTATACTTCATTTATCTAGGCGAATTATACACATTTATTAGGAAATTATATTGTTGTTCTTTGATCTGTAAAATCCCATGAACATATGTTTTCTAGTTTTTAACAAGAATTGTAAAATCCGTTTTTCCAAAGACATAATCACATAATCCTAATCTCACTTAACCTAAACCCCAATCACTGTTACGATCATCATTATCTTATCACATAAACCAAATTCAAAAATGGATTCAATGATTCAAATGGTCAAAAGGATACTCTTGTTGAGTACATGCTACTCTCTGGTGCTGACAATCATCCACCAATGTTGGACAAGGACCTGTATTTTCTTGAAAAGGTAAATAGGATCTATAGCGATGCAAAATAGAGAGCAACGAAGAATGATACTTAAATCAGTTGCGAACATGGTCCACTTTCATTTGGCCTACATTGAAGAAAATATGGGACCCAGGACAAGAAATATGCTGAATTGTCTGCTACTAAGAAAATTCAAGCTGACTATGATCTCATGCAACTAATATCATTCTAGCAAGGTCACCATCTGATATTCTATTTCCTTGTTACTCATCACAGAGTTGCCAAATGGATCTAGGGGAAAGAATTCAACTACTAATGCAAAGTAACCTCCTTGACAATATGCAAGAAAAGGAGTGTAAATTGTATATGCATTTGATAAGTGATGCCACATCAAGGGGGAATCACTTCATCCAGAATTACTTAAATTTACCCATCTGATCAATTGACAAAGAACATTTACAAAATGAAGTTGGAGCAATTTCAAGTCAATACCAATTTCTTAAACAGTCTTCCACGTGAATGGAGTAAGTTTGTGATTGATGTCAAACTTGTGAGAGATTTGCATACAACCAACTTTGATCAGCTTCATGCATATCTTGAACAATATGAACTCCATGCAAATGAAGTCCGTATTATGCGTGAACTCAATCAAGATCCACTTGCACTAGTTTGCAAATCATCAAATGACACCATCACACTCAACACTAATCGATCCTCATACAAACAATCCTCAATTTGGGATCCAATTAATAGTTTTCACCAACTCGAGTCTCCTCATAAGGAACAATTCATCCCACACAACATTACTCACAACTATAACCAACCACACTCAAACAATTACTTATCCCATCAACACCACATCCTAATGATTAACTCATACCTCAGTGCATCAAGATGTCTTACCCACAACACAATCTTTTCCTCAAATTGAATACCTGTTTTTCCTTTCCCCAAATAGATCACATATCTCCTACACAAAACCAACACGAAAATATACGCACGATCCCTATCTGCACATTTCCCCCATAGTAGAAGCTCTGGTCTCGTAGTTCTCTAAGCCGCAATTAAGGCCAATTCTAACAAACGAACACACGTGCAGATGAACTATCTCCATTGATACTCTCCCCTTCAACAACACAAAAAACTCGATGCGTCCATTTTTTCTACTATTAGACTCTCATCTTCGTTTCCCTAACATACCAACATCTCAGCTAGACAGCGTGAAATACTTCACAACCCTAAGACAACAAGCAACTATTTCATATGATATAACTGACTGTCAACCACTTCTTAGGGAGACAAAATTACTTATCTGCTGCTAGGTACTTTTTATTCAGGAACAAGAATTAATATGTCAGGGAAATAAGGAAGGAGCTGTATATATATTCGAGCGTCAGACAAAGGGTTATGTGAATTTCTTTTAACCTGCCATAGGAGGACAGGTCATAATGTCAAGACAGTGACCAAAGCCAAAGAGGAAAAGGTGGGTAGCGCTACAATGGTTCAGGTATAAAAGTTCATTGGCTTGAAGCACAATCTGCAACAAGGAAAAGTTGTTAATGAGTGGAAAGAATTGGAATTCTTGAGGCCATGACAGCGTCCTGGATATTGCAAAGGTCCAGTTACACCGTCGGTCATCACACACAATGCAGCTTATCAAGCAGATGATTTGGATGCATATGATTCTGACTGTGACTACTTCTCTACAGCCAAACACTTCTTATTGACCAATTTTGGGACTAGTAAACGGAGATTCAAATTTTTCTCTTCCCGATCGGTACCTTCTATTACTGAAAACCTCATACTGATATGACTCAAATCAAAGTGTGCAAGAGATAGTCGTATTTTGAAACAAACTCAAATGTGAATATCCAGAGAATAGCAGATAAACAAGTGCTAGTAAAAGCTGCAATACATTATCCTTACTCTCGGAAGTATTCTTCGCCTTTTGAAACAATAACATCTCCATTCAGTTGTTAATACATGATACGAAACTTACACTTCTACATCAACAAGATAGCCAATAAAGAGCTATTAGTCATTAGTTTGAACAATTGTCAAATCAAGTAAACTAATTTAATCAGAGCCGAGTCGAATCAAATGAACAATCTAATTCGCCGAACTGAATTCCTATACTGCTGAGACTTGAACAGATACAAACATACTGGTGTACTAATCTGGGTAGAGAGAAAAGATAAAAAAGATGATTTAAGTGACTCGAAATAGCTAATCTAATCTGATGATATAAAACATTTGGGAGAAAAATTCAAATGGGCTGCGACTATTTGAACGACCAAGATAAATATCTATCTCTCTTCATAACAAACTCTTTCTGACACAATCAAAGGAAAAGGAATTGTTAAAAAAAACATTTCATGTTCAAAAACAAATCCAAGGCAAAGGAAGCCTAATAATATTTGAGTATCAGAATATAGCTTGGGGTTTAGAAAAGAAAGTTAAGAACTACAAAAAAATAACTCAACAACATTGTTTTTAAAAATGTGACCAACTTTTGTCGCGCAAATTGTGCGCACTATGAGTTCACGAAACCTACAACGCTTTCATCTTCTATGAAAAACACCGAATGAAACACACTCTTGTTTTCACAAAATCCATGACTTCATATTTCTTAAGCCAAACTCGCTTAAGCAGATTAGAGTGCCAAATGACATCTTAACGATTCGATGGTAACAAAATTTATTGTCTACAGTGAAACACTGTGACATCATTCTACCTTCTGCAGATGCTCTAAGTATGAAGCCGTCTGATAGCTTGAAGTCGAGAGTCGATCCCACAATCTGCGTTAAAAACAAAGTGATCAATGTCTTAACAAAGGAAAAGTAACTACAAACACTAAACAACCAATATAATAAATCCGCAGCCTATTAACAAATCACAGTAAGAAATTCCCAACCTCTCGAGCGCGCTACACCACAAAACTAGCACCAAATAACTGCGACACCAGCAACATATCACTTCTCAGCTCTCGCGAGCGACCTATACGTGATGATAACACACACACAAATAACACTAACGTCTCCATTCGCGCTCCCCACAACTACACACCGCAATCTGAGCGTGCAGTATCTCTCTGCGCTCCAAATCTGCGAGACAACCCATCAAGCTTTCTCTATCTCTCTCTACACACCCCCAATACCTATCAAATTGATGCTGCCTCGGGGAACTTCTTAAGGTAAGCCAAGTTAATACAAGCTTTAAAAAGCTTAAATACCATCTTGGCCTTGGCCAATTTGACAATGTGGTGAAAAAGCGGATAACGCCCGATGCTTTAACAGAAGGGGAATGGGGGTTTGAACACACTAAAGCTGTTTTTCTAAAAGAAATAATTTCATTTTTAAAGACCTTAAAAGACATATTTAATGATTTTGATAAAGATCTTTTAAATGAGATAACGGAAGTACAAACAGTTTTTAACCAGATGGAAGTTGTCGTTCAACAGTATCATGTAGACAAACAGTGCTTTGAAATTCAAAAGAAACAAATTTTAATTGAAAACGATCGACTCTTGGATCAAATCATTTCTCAAGATATTGTCACTATTGTTGTGAATTCTTCGATGGATATTAATACTTCTATGAATGTGAATTCTTCTGTTGCTATGAATGATTCTATGAATTATGTGGAAATGTTCAACAAGTGTCTCGAACTTAAAGCTGAGCTTATCTAACAACACAACATGGTTGAAAAAGATGAGTATAATAGACTTTCAAAAAGCTTTTCTAAACTTGAACAACACTGCATTTCTCTTGAACTTGCAATGCAACTCAATAAAGAAATTTTTCACAAGAATAACACATCTGTGAACCAAATTGAACCTTCATTTGATTAATTGTTTGAATTGAAGAATTTGAAAGCTGAGCTTCAAGCAAAAGACACAACAATCGAGAAGTTGAAAGCAAACATTAAATGTTTGAATAAAACTTCCACCATAAACAATGTTAAAAAGGACTTAGATGAGATTCAGACCATCAATATAGAACTGGAACATAGGGTGACAAAACTTATTGCTGAGAATGAGCATTTGAAATAGACTTATAAACAACTCTATGATTCAATTAAACCATCACGTGTTCAGGCTAAAGAACATGCTGAATCGCTGGTCAATCAATTAAATCAAAAGTCTGTTGAAATTATTGATTTAAATGCTCAACTCCAGGAAAAGGCTTTTGTCATAATAGCATTAAAAATGATCTTAGTAAATTCAAAGGAAAAGACATAGTTAACAATGCTGCCCATGTGTCAAATGATACCACTATTGCTCTAGGAATGTATAAGCTTGACCGAGTAACTTTGGTTCCTAAGGATAAGAATAATAGGGAAACTCACATATACTACCATAAGCACACTATGGAACAAGCTGCTATTCTTAGGGAGATAGTTGAACAAGCCAAATCACTAAACCCTTTAGATAGCACATCTTACTCTGCCTGTAAGTATGTTAAGCTGATTCAAGAGTTGCTAGGATATGTTAGAGATACTTGCCTTGATATTCACAAACCTAGTGAGAAATTAGTTGCTATTATGCCTATCAACAAAAAGAAAACAGTTAGGTTTGTTGAACCTGTTATATCATCAAGCACATCCTAAAAACAGTTAGGCTCTTCCCAAATAAAGACCAACTAGACCACTAACAATTTTGTGTCAACTTCTATAAGAGTAAGTCGTCTACTAAATCTAGCAGGTCAAAGTCTACATACAATACAAAGAATGATAGGATCCTGTAGATTTCAAGTAGTATCGAGAAGAAGAATAAAGTAGAAGATCACTCTAGGATAGTTAAGTCTAGTTTAAATAAATTGAATTGTGTTGTTAAACCATCTGGAAATCTTGTCTCTAATAAAGAAATGTTTGGTTTGATTGCTAATCATGCTATAGTGTTAATTGATCATGTGAATAGTAAATGAATGTCGTGCTAAAATTTGTCTCTCAAAAAATAAAAAAAGAAAGAATGGAAACCTACTAGTAAAGTGTTTAACTCTGTTGGATATAAATGGAAACCCACTAGAAAGACTTTCACCTTAGTTGGAAATGTGTTCCCTTTAATTAGGTTAACCGCCACTAATAGAGTGCCTCTTAGGGTTCCCATTCCTCTTGAAGTAGTTGCATCAAAACATGTAGTAAGTAGAGTATATACCAAGAGACCTAAAGTACCTAAGTCTGTTCCAAATAGCAAACCTAAGGTTGCAAAATCTATGACTGCTAACAGAATGGAACCCGGTACATCTCGGGGATCCGATACTTCAGTTGCTCCATCTTCTTTTTCTCTTATCGACTGCAGGTTGTCCAAATTGTTCTATGGTATTTGGACTCTGGATTCTCCAAGCACATGACCGGAGATCGCTCTCAGCTCACTAATTTCGTTCATAAATTTCTCAGTATTGTCAAATTCGGTAATGACCAAGTTGGAAGGAATGATGGGAAGAGGTGATTATCAGATAGGAACAGAATTCATAATTTCAAGGGTATATTAGTGGAAGACTAGACACAATTCTATTCTCCGTGGGTCATTTTTGCGACTTCAGATCTTGAAGTAGCTTTCAGAAAAAACACATGCTTTGTTCGTAATTTGGAAGGTGTTGATTTACTCTTAGGATCTCAAGGAACTAATCTGTATTCTATGTCTATTAGGGATATGATGGAGTCTTCTCTTATATGTCTCTTGTCAAAAGCCACAAGACTAAGATCAGTTAATGCTCATCGTCTGGCTATTTAAAATTTTGGTGCTATTAATCACTTAGCCAGACACGGTCTAGTACGTGGTCTTCCTAGACTTAAATTTGAAAAGGATCATTTGTGTTCTGCATGTGCTATGGGAAAAAGCAAGAAACAATCACATAAACCTAAATCTGAAGACACCAATCAAGAAAAACTATATCTTCTGCACATGGATCTTTGTGGGCCTATGCGTGTTGCAAGTGTAAATAGGAAAAATTACATCCTCGTCATTGTGGATGATTACTCTCAGTTCACATGGGTGAAGTTTCTAGCATCAAAGGATGAAGCTCTTGATTTTATAATCAAGTTTCTGAAAATGATACAAGTTAGATTGAATGCAACTATAAGGAGACATCTGTACAATAATGGAACTGAGTTTGTTAAATCAAACTCAACGAGACTACTATGAACATGTTGGGCCATCCTCTTCATGAAACATCAGTTGCGCGAAACTCCACAATAAAATAAGAGTGTTGCTAAAAGGCAAATTGTACCTTGATGAAGTTCGCTTTGAACAATGTTAATCTACGCAAAACCTCTATTATTTCTATAGGCCGAGGCAGTCGCTACAACATGTTACACCCAAAACCGATCCATTATACGACGTCACCATGGAAAAACTCCTTATGAGCTCTTACATGATAGAAAAACTAACTTATCCTACCTTTACGTTTTTGGTGCACTTTGCTACCAAAATGACAAAAAGATAGTGAGAATTGGGCAATACTTCAATCTAGAGCTGATATAGGAATTTCATAAGAAAATTCTTCTCCAAAGAAGAAAGCTTACCGTATTTATAATAGACATACCCAAAAAATCATTGAAACCATACATGTCAATTTTGATGAGCTGACAGCAATGGCTTCTGAACAAAGCAGTTTAGAACCCGCGCTTCATGACATGACTCCTGCAACACCCTGTTTAGGACTCGTTCTAAACCCTCCTCCCTTCATCACCATTTGTACCACCATCGAGGCATGAATGGGATCTTGTGTTTCAACTATGTATGATGATTTCCTTCCTCTCCTCCAGCTAGCGATGCCTTTACTATTTCCTGTAGAAGAACTCCATCTATCTGTTGAGTCAACCGGTTCACCTTCCTCAACAACTGTTGATCAAGATGTACCTTCACCAAGTACCTGACAAACCACTTCACAATCACAATCCTAAACAATTCCTCTTTGTGCTGAAGAAGAATCACATGACCTTGAGGTTGCACATATGAGTAACGATCCTTATTTTGGCATTCTAATTCCAGAAACTATTTCTGAAGAATCCTCATCATCGGATGTTATTCCTACTACTATGCACTCAGGACGCTTAAGATAGAAAGAAATCAAATCTCAGAACAACCTCAGAAAATGAAAAAAGATCATGATCGTACAAAACAAATGGTACCCTTCCATACCCGTTTCCACCATTAATTATTATTTCTCTATTTAGTTGATTCACAACCCACCCATTTTCATAACACATTCTATTCAAAAACCTATGTACACACACTTAAAACTACCTTACACACTACATTGTCTCAGCTTAACCGCCTAGGAATTTCTACAAACTCCCTTATAGTGAAAGACATGATGGTTAAGTTGTTTGAGATTGACAATGAAAGGGATTTTAGGACAGTTAGGGAAACATATGCAGTGTGCTAACAGTTAACTGTTCGTTGTCAAGAGAGGCGAGAGCAAATGTTAGGGATGCAAAGCTTTTTGCATGTGTCAACTGTTCTTGCTGAGTCTTACAATTTTCTTAAGGAGCTTCAGGATTATGAGTTAGAGAAATGTAAGGAGTTGATGAAATCAATAAGTGAAACTCAACTAAAGGTCTTGAAGAAAATCTCTTTCATTGCTAAGCTTCGTCGTCAGTAATCCTTCAGTCATGTTATGTTTAGTGTTCACTATCATCTTCTGTCAAACTCTTCTTTTGTGATTTAGTTATTAAGTTTGTCTTGTTTTGTCTTATGTAGTCTTATGTTGCCAGGGTGTTCTTCTGATTAAGTTGTTATGGTTATGGTAATGGAATGAAACAATTTGTTGTTTTGAATATTATTTGTTGTCTTGATTATTCTTTTCAGTTTAAAGAAACACATATGCAAATTACTAAAGGAATAGCTACATTATGACAATCGTGATTTGAGCAGGTTAGTTTATACCTTTAGAAATGGCTAAGTGTCCACTTGTATGTTTCTTGCGTGCTATGTGTTCTATATGTATGTAGAAGTGGTTTACATATGTGCATGATGTCATTTTAGAGGTAAATGATTATCTTATTTTATGCACATATGAGTTTGGTGTTAAGTATTCCATTTGTTCACGTGTGGTGATAATGGAAATGATGCATTGCTATATCAATTCTTGGTTTTTAAGAGTTAAGCGTTTATAAGAAGTGTAAGTTATTGGAAAGGAAGCATGTTAGTTAAATATGGAAGTTCTCAGTAGACTTTCCATAAATAGAAAGTGAAATGTGAAATGAAAAGTTATTTTTAGAAAGTCTAGTAGGTGGCGTTTATGTAAAAAGGTTTACTCAAATTAGCTTAGGTTTTTATAAAAACTTAAGATAATGTAAGTGATAGGGTAATTAATTAATAAATAATATATAAAACATCGAATAGGGGGGACGATTGTC
>BQNB010107343.1:0-20526 GCA_026074375.1 Tanacetum coccineum | reverse complement strand
CAAGAGAAGGAAGGAGGAGCTTCAAATAAAGAAGATGACTAGAATGTGTAAGATTTCAGAGTTACATTAGATAATTTACATGTTTAGTAGAAGGAAGGTTATGCTAACAACACTAATAGAGATAGTACTGTTAGTCCATCTGTTAGTACTACTAGGGAAAGTTTTACTAATGCTGATGATCTTCCTATGCCCGATTTAGAGGATACTGCTAATCTTCTAAATACTGGTATCTTTAGTGGTGCATATGATGATGAAGATATGGGTGCAGAGGCTGACCTTAACAACTTGGAAACCACCATGAATATTAGTCCTTTTCCCATAACCAGAATTCATAAGGATCATCCTAAAGACCAGATCATTAGATACATAAATTCAGCTACTCAAACAAGGAGGATTGATGTGTCATTGTGTAGGTGTTATTTTATGTATCAAGTTTTACTATTTATATTTTGCCGACTTAACCTAAAAATAACACTTTAACGGGCAGTGTACCCGGTCAAGATGTAGTTTCGTTGGTAAGTAGGGTGTCGATCACTAAGAACGAGATCATTAATATCTAATTAATCAGTATTTTAGTTATCTAATTTATGAAAATCCTAAGCTAATGATAAGGGGGTTCAGCCTGAGAGACTGACACGAGTTTGGGTGTCTAAGCTAAAAGTTTTGATGACAAGTAAAGCAATAAACACACACAAGAAGATTAACAAACGATATAGAAGCAGTCAAATACTAACATAAGGATAACATATCAACCATGAATAATCCGATAAAACGCAGGTTTGTTTATTAGTGCAATGATAATCTTATCTCGAAGCGGCATATCATTCTTTAAACTTAGGTGGTACTTCATCCTAAGACATAGATACGAACAATCCTGTCATAATTAACGTGCCCACATAAAGCATCCTTCTTGTTGATTATAATCTATCTTAGGTGATTAATAATGGGATCTTATTAAACCATAGCCCATTGGGACTTTACCTACTTACATGCAAATATGAAGAGCCATCTTGGACTCTTAGCTTACGCCCACACAACACCGAAGTTGCAGCGTATTAAATATGTAGGACAAGACCCAGTTGAATGATAGGTCACATATAAGCACATAAATAAGTATAAAATGGTAAACATAATCAAACAATCAACGATAAATTAAGACAATCAAGATAAACAAACCAAACATAAATCTTCATACACATGGCTGATACCTAAAGGTATCAGCCCATAGTCATTGTAAAAATACATACGGTTTGATATATGAACGATTAAAATAAAGAAACCTCAATCGAACGCGTTTTCGGTTGTGCAAAGATTACAAAAGTTTTCCTATGATCTTGAGGCTCATTTCTGACCTTTTTGGCTCTTCTATACGTCTCAAACCAAACATTAAATCATCATAAACATGGCTGATACCTAAAGGTATCAGCTGATAGTCATTGTAAAAATACACACGGTTTGATATATGAATGATTAAAATAAAGAAACCTCAATCGAACGCGTATTCGGTTGTGCAAGGATTACAAGAGTTTTCTTATGATCTTGAGGCTCATTTCTGACCTTCTTGGCTCTTCTATACGTCTGAGAATCGATTGGTGGTTTAGGGATTTTCTTTTACACCTAAAACTGAGTTTAAAGTCTTGTATTTATAGCATATGGAAATTGGTCAATACGCCGTATTCAATGCAGTTAATATGGCGTATTGATGGAGTTTCCTTGGTTAGTAGTTAAATGTTGACCAATTATCATTAATGACCATAAATTGTCATTAATAGGAAATTCCTTAATTGTTATTAATTATCTTTGACCATGGATTAAATGCTGATTTCCTTGGAGTGAGGACCAAGTTTAGGATTGATTGAATGTTTGACCACTGATTGAATGCCAGAATTAATTGTAGGATTACTATTTGTTGACTGCATTAAATGCAGTATCTCTGAATGTTGACTGCATTTATCGGCGTATTAAGGTAAAACCTGTTGGTTTTTCTTCGTTGACCAAAGTATTATATACATCGTATTGCTGATGCGAATACGGCGTATTCTTCAAAGTCAGGCAATGGTCTTTTAGTTCATCAAGTCTTGGATACGATGTATGCTTCTAGAATGATACGCCGTATAGGATGTCAGAATCAGTAGAATTTTTGAACTCTTCGTTTATGCTCCAAAATGCGTGCCTTTTATATAAACTTCATAATATGCTCCATAATTACTGCATATAACAAATATAAGCAATTAAGTACCAATTCTTTGCAATAATTATATAAAATAGGTACTTTATTTGGGATAAATGATGCTATAAAATAGACGTTATTTGATGTCATCACCTTTTTATATTTCCAAATATCTTTTTAGTGTGAGAGGGTGCAATATAAATTCTCTTATGATTTGGCAGCCCATCAAGTTGTTGATCTAAAAACACTTGTACAAACCTTGGATACATCAAAAAATTTCCAGACAAATTATCCAAGTTTCTAATCATACTTTCAAAAATGTATTTTGAAAAGTTAAACTTCTGATTTGTAGCCAAACAGATAATTGGAGATGCCATAGTACGACGAAACTCATTCCATGCAGTAGTCTTTAAATTTAGACATTGTAGAATAGTATGGATCATAAATTTTCATTGTGGGGAAAAGAATGGCTTATAGAAAGTTAGCTTTTGTGAAATTTTCTCATACCCCATTAGTGTAAGTTGTTCAAAGATGGTAGAATTTGGTAGACAATCAACACCTACTGCATCTTCTAGTTGAAGATCTCTTCTAACAGTTAATTCAGTGATGATTATCTTCTTGCCATCTACTAGGGAAGGCAACTGTACTTCCTCATTAATAGTTTTAGCCTTGACAGTAGACCAGAACTATTCGATACAAGAAATATATATTGTGGGATTAACGGTTAGTGCATACTTTATAGGGTGTGCATTCAAAAAATCCACAATTTGTTTAAACCCATCACTCTCTTCGAGTTTAGACAAAAATGCAACCATGTTATGAGTATCCGCAAACTTTAGATTCGCCATTTGTATTGGGTTTTGATAATGGATGATAAAATTGAGTTAGGGTTTGTAGTTAGAGAGTATTTGAAAGAGTAAAATTGATTAAAGGATCGATTGAAACCCTTAATCAAAGTATTTATGAAAATACCCTCAACAGCATTAACTTTCACCCAGCAGTAGTAACCCAGCAATAGTAAGTTATGCCTAGCAGCATTAACTCCAATTCCATTCTAAACAGCTTTTCCATCATCAATTTAACACTTTTCTTTGCTTTTCCTGCAAAATGTTAGTCCAAAAACCAAGAAAACACAAGCCATAGCAATTTTCACAATTATCACAGTATTAATTATACCTAGCAGTATTAAGTATAACTAACAGTAGTAACTCAGCAGTATTAAGTATAACCAGCAGTACTAACTATACTTAACAACATAAACTTTTAATGACATGAATAACTGTACTAATTCATACAAAACTCTACAAAAACATAAAGAGATAAAAGACTTTAAAGATTTAGCATTCCAATACTAACAATCAAATATTGAAATCTATTTACATCAAAAGCTTTTGTAAGAAAATCTGCAACATTCTTGTCAATATGGATTTTGACCATTTGAATCAATTTCTTTTCATTGAAATCTCTAATAAAATGATGTTTGATCTCTATATACTTTGTTTTTTAATGAAAAATAAGATTTTTAATTATGCAAATAGTACTATTATTGTCAATAAAGATCTTGGTATGAATGAAATTGTACCCATAATTACGTAGTTAATTCTGAATCCAAAGCACTTGTCCACAGCAACTTGAAGCAGCCACATACCCAACTTCTGTTGTGGAATTTGCAACCACTATTTGTTTCTTGCACTGCCATGATGTTAATCTACATCCAAGAAATTGGCAACCTCCTATTGTAGACTTCTTATCCAAGCTAGCTCTAGCATAATCACTATCAGTGTATGCTACGAAATCAAAAAGAGAATCTTTTAGATACCAAAGGCCCAATTTTGGTTGACCTTTTAAGTATCTAAAAATCCTTTTCACAGCATGAAGATGTGAAACCTTTTGATTGACTTGGTATATAGCACAGGCACACACTGCAAACATGATCTCAGGTCTTGAAGATGTAAGATACATCAATGAACCAATCATTTACCTATACATATGAACATCCACTTCTTCACCATCGTCATCCTTGAGCAGAGGCTTTTGAGTTTCCATAGGTGTGCTTGTAGTCTTGACATCTATAAACCCGAATTTCTTTAAAATTTCATCAACATATTTATCTTGACTAATAAATATGCCATCCTTTTTCTGTTGCACTTGTAATCCCAAGAAGAATGTAAGTTCTCCCATAGAACTCATCTGAAATTTCTCATGCATCAACTTCTCAAATGCAATGCATATCTCCTTCTTTATTGAACCAAATATGATATCATCCACATAAACTTAGACCAGAAAAATATCACCTTTGTACCTTTTGATGAATAAGGTCTTGTCAATTTTCCCTCTTTGAAACCTATTGTCCAACAGATATATTGACAAGGTTTCATACCAAGCTCTAGGAGCTTGATGTAGTCCATACAGTGCTTTTTTAACCTTGTATACTCTATCAGGAAAGTCTAGATCTTCAAATCCTGGTGGTTGACATACATACACCTCTTCTTCAATCTTCCCATAGAGAAAAGCACTTTTTACATCCATTTGATACACCACAAAATCTTTAAATGAAACATAAGCTAAAAATAGCCAAATTGCTTCAATTCTTGCAACAGGGGCAAAGACTTCATCATAGTCAATCCCTTCTTCTTGTGTGTACCCTTGAGAAACCAGTCTTGCTTTATTTCTTATCATAATTCCCCTTTCATCCTTTTTATTTTTGAAAACCTATTTAGAGCCTATATCCCTTTTTCTATTTCGTAAATCCACCAAAGTCGAAACTTCTTGTAACTTGAATTGTAGAAGCTCTTCCCTGCAAATCCCTCTATCCAGCTTGGATCCACCGCCCCTACACCCCCCCCCCCCCCCCCTCCAATTCATGAATTACTTTTTTTGGGTTCTTCCTGTGATAAAAAGCAAGCAAATAAGTAGTTTTGAATGTCTTTATGGTTTGTTCTTTGTTGAATAGTACTAACAAACCCATGTTCCTTTAAATTCTTTGACATCTTTCTTGTTTGTGTAGTTGATTGCAAAATCTCCAATCACTTTGATCAAGAAGATGATCTTTAGAATTCCTTGTAGTTGGAATAACTACTGACTAGATGTGTATTTAAATTGTTCATGTCAGCCATTGCACCATCATCTTCATCATTTCTTAAGAAGTCAAATATGATGTAATCTTCCAAAGCCTGCATATTTGGATCAAATGGAAGTTCAATGCTTGTTTTTCCACCAACAACATTAACTTCATTTATGCTAGCAGCATTAACATTGTTAGTGATGTTAACATTATCTTCCTTCTCTTGATCATTACATTCACTATCTTTTCTTGGATCTTTATCAACCTTCTTTCTATCATCACTTGAAGGTTACGATCATCATCATGAGAATCTTTGGATCTTGGGAATATGGTAGATCAGCAGTCCATAATGGTAGCAAAATGTAATCTTTGACATGTTCTGTCTCCTTTCTAGCTTGGCCTGCATTATCACTTGCTTTTGTACCTGCAACAATTAGCTCATAATTCATTGTTCTTGTTAGTGCATCAATATCAAATATCCAATCTGATCCACTACCTATAGCATTAGGTGTACTCTCACTAAACCTTAATACGCAAGTTTTCTCCACTATTCTTGTTCCTACTATGAATACTCTTAAAGGCTTATTAATAACTCAAAGATACCCAACAAAGAAACCTTCAATCATCCTTACCAGTTAAATTGCCTAAGTGATCTATGCCTATTAAGAATAGTAAACAACACACCAAATGGTCCTCATAAAAACTTAAAGTTGGTGTTCTACTATGAAAAAGTTCATATTGAGTCTTTGTATGAGGCTTAATCTACTAACACTTTATTTTGCACATAATAAGCAGTATTAACTACTTCTGCCCAAAAGGTAGTTGGCAACTTAGAATCAGCTAGCATAGTCCTAGCAGCCTCAATTAGTGTCCTATTCCTCCTCTTAGCAACTCCATTTTGTTGAGGAGTTCTAGCTATACTAAATTGTCTTAAAATATCCTTCATCTCATAAAACTGATTCATTACTCTGTATTTGAATTCAGTTTCATTATCACATCTAATCATCTTAACCTTGTGATCTATTAGATTTTCAATCCCTGTTATAAAGGACTTAAGAATGCCACTAGTCTCATCTTTAGTAGCTAGAAAGAAAACCCATGTAAACCTACTGTAATCACCTGTGACGACTATGCAATACATTTTCTTCATAAGGTTTTTTACACATGTTGGAACAAATAAGTCCATATGCAACAAATGTAAAGGAGGACTGATTGAGTTCTCTATTTTGGACTTACAAAAGGCTCTGTGCTGCTTTCCCTTTTGACAAGCAACACAGGTTTGATCATTTTCAAAAAGTTTGGAAGGTAAACCTCTTACAAGATTTCCTTTAACCAATTTATTCATGGTTTTAAAATTTAAGTGACCTAGCCTTCTATGCCAAAGTTTAGATTCATCAGATGTGGCTTTTGCAAAAAGGCAAGTTAAACCTCCTTTAGGAACTATGTTCTTTAAATCAACACTATACATATTGTTCTTTCTAGGAACTCTAAGTAAAACTTGACTTTCATCAATTGACTTAAAGTTTGGAGATAAAACAATACATTCAGTGTCATTAAAAATAACACTATTCTTTTTATCACACATTTGTGAGACACTAAAGAGATTAAACTTTAACTCTCTAACAAAATACACATTTTTAAAATCTAGATTACCAGTTTTAATGGTACCTTTTTTTGTGATTTTCCCTCCTTTGGGGTTCCATCCAAAAGCAACATATTCTCCATCTATCTCTTCATAGTTTGTAAGATAGGACATGTTCCTTGTCATGTGCCTTGAGCATCCACTATCAATCACTCCTTGATCTTGTAAATCCATTTATGGATTGCCCTACACATTAGATAAGAAAATCAGTTTCTTTTAGGGACCCAAGCCATCACTGACTTGGATCTGACGTGTGCATCAAGATAATCAAACTTTTTTAGGGTGATTGATGCACTATTGTGTTTAGAAACATGATCTAAAACTTTATGCTTTGGTTTCCAAACCCAACAAGCTGAGGCCTTAACAGCATTAACTACTGCTTTTAGCCTAGCAGTATTAAAATTTTTACCCCTAACAGTATTAACCTTTTGATTAATATTACTGTTTTTAAATGTTGTATTCTTATGAATGGGCCTCTTAGCACTTGAATGTTAAATGTTGTGTTCTTATGAATGGGCCTCTTAACAGTTGAATGTGCTGTTTTAGAAAGATATGACATTGGTCTAGCAGTATTCACTGTTATTTTTAATGAGCATTATTAACTTGTCTAGCAGTATTAACTGGTACTAAACCAGACTTTATTAGTATTGCTCTTGGAACTAAGTTCTTTTTAGCACAGGGGTGAGTCTTTTTAGCAAAGTTTTAATGATTCACCCTTTGAGCATTGTTCCAAACAGGTTTTACCATCCTTTGATTTTGAAAATGTTTTGATGGTAATTGCAATCAACTTGCAGATGATCAAAGCTTCCACACACATAACAGGCCTTATTAAACATCTCAAAATTGCTTCCTAGTTTTTGAGACATCATATTATTCCAATTTCTTTGATTGCCTTTTGGACTGTGAGTGTTTTGCCTATGTTGCTCAACTTGTTTAACAGTTTTCCTAGCAGTTTTTTCTTGTTGTTTAGATTTGACAAACTCTTTCTTAACAATACTAGGCCTAACTGTTTTCTTTTTAGTTTTAGGCTGAGACACATCCTCTTCCTCATCATCTGACACCTATTCTTTAATAATTAGGGCATCATCATTCTTCTTAACTACCTTAGGCCCTTCTTTACTAGACATAGCTTTATAGTTCTCAACTACAGGCTCATTAACAAATTCATCTAAACCAGTAAAAGACAAGTCAGGTGTTGGAGGCATGAAATTTCCTGTGTAGGGAGGTGGAACTGCATTATAATTTTCATAGCCTAAACCTTTCTTGCAATTGTCAACTATCTGACACTCTATGAGCTTGTTTAAACTTTTAGATGCATGTTCAAATTTATCTACATTAAGTTGAATGCCATCTTTTTCTTTTTGAACTATTTCAAGCTTCTTCCTAAGCTCTCTAATAGTTATTTCTCCTAAATGAATTTCAAATTTTAATCCCTTAATATCTTGTAAGTAAATAGACTCATTTGCTTTATAAACTTTAAGTTTTTCTTCCACAGACTTTAAACCTGTCTTATAACCTAAAACCATTAACTCAGATTTCTTTAAATCTTTTAATAGTTGATCATTTTGAGATTTAAGAGATTCAATAGTTTTCAAACAAGATTTTGAACAAATAGAATCATTGGATACCTCTGAGTCAGAATTTGAAGATGAGAAAGCCATGAGTGCATAATTAGGCCCTTCCTCTGCCTGATCACTCCAGTCATATCCACCAAGACCATCACATGACACCAAAGCTGTGGAAGTAGATGTTTCCACAGGCACACTCCTTCTTGAGCTTTCCTTGTTCTTGTTGTCTTGATTTCTTGGAGCTCTGCACTCCCTAGCAAAATGTCCCCTCTTGTGGCAGTTGTAGCACTCCACTTTAGACTTATCAAAACCAATAGTCTCATTGCCATTAACAGTAAGCTTCCTTCCTATATTCTTCAAAAACCTTCTTGCCCTCATAGTCAACATGGCCATTTGCCATCTCAAATCCATCTCTTCCATGTCATCTGGATGGATTTGTTGCAAGTCCTCATGATTAAGTTGAGGACTATTTGGTTGACTAGCAAAAAATGCACAAATAACAACATCACTCAAGTTATCAATATTTGTAAAGTTAGCAGCATTAACTTGAGTGCTAGCAGTAGAAACTCCATGGGCAGTATTAATTGCTTCATTAGTGCTGCTAGTGTTGTTATTTAAAGAGGACACAAAAGCCATGTTCTGTGTGCTTGAACTTGAGCTAGACATCCCTTTAACTTCTGGTTCATACACCTTGAGGTTGTTGTAGAGATCATCCATGCTCATTGTATCCAAAATTAACCTTTGATTCCTCCACACAATAGCATGTGTGTTCCACTCAGGTGATAAACTTCTTAATAACTTTTGAGTAAGATTTTCTGTGAAATATTTTTTCTTCCCAACCCCCCCCAAAAGCTCAACTGGTCTCACAAGCTTTTGAAGCCTATCAAAAGTTTGATCAAGCATCTCTGAGCTTGGAGCAATGAAGTTTTCATATTGCTGCTTTAAGAGATTCCTTTGAGTCTTTTTAGTAGCTTCATTCCCACCAAATCTCTTTTCAACAGCTTCCAGCAACTTCTTAGCATCCTTTATAGAGTTAAACTTTAACTGATGTTCATTGGGAATGCCCATCATTAAAGTACTTCTAGTTTTCACCTCTAATCTTCTCTGAGCCTTTTCTTCAGAAATAGTAATAGGAATCTCTGTCATAACTCCTTCTATAATTGTTGTTTTTGGCAAGTTTGTACCATTCTCTATGACTTCCCACAGTGCATAGTTTATCATCTGGATATATTGTTCAATCCTCATCCTCCAGATCTCATACTCACCAGGTTTGAGCATGAGAACTTTGGATGCAGCCACCATGTGTACAGAATCTTGATCCATATCTTTTAGCAAAAGATCTTGTGTATAAAAATAGGTTCTTCTTATTTAAAGCTTTTCAACAAGCTCTGATACCACTTGTTGATCCCACTTCAATAGATTGAATTCCTTATGCTTGTTTAAGGTTTAGTTATATTAGATAAATCTAACACAACTATAGTAAAAGCTTTGTTTGAATGTATTAAAGATTATGCGGAATCTAATCTTTAATATTAAGAAGGGAAATTTATCAATGAAAAAACACAATGAAACAGTAACTCAAAACAAATAAGCTCCAATATTATTAATAATAATACGAATACTCTCAAAGTATTAGGGTTACAAAGACCTTGAAGCTAAGAAAAAGATTGATTTTTGGTTTTGGTACGTATTGGTATATCAATCTCTATGCCCTAGGACCTCCTTTTATACACCAAGGAGTCCTACTCGGCTTACAATACTTTCCTAAGTATATAAAATCTTTTCTATAAATAACTAATACATATCAAGTAAGCAGTACTAACAAACAGTACTAACTTTACACTAGCAGTACTAACTTAACACTAGAAGTACTAACTATTTAGAATATTTTCTTGAGCAGTAGTAATTCCTTAGCAGCATTAACTTCAAGCAGTCTTTGTACTAGCAGTAGTAACTTTCACTAGCAGTCTTAACTTTGTACTAGCAGTAGTAACTTCAGCTGAGCAGTCTTAACTTTTGTACCAGCAGTAGTAACTACTTAGTATATTTTCTTTAAAGTTTATGAGCAGCACTAACTTCATCAGAGTAGTATTAACATAAACTTGAGCAACAGTAATTCTAACAGCATCAAGAAGACTTTTAATCCCAACATGTTTTAAATCATAAATTATCAAATAACCTCTACAAAATGATACCATAGTACGCCAGCACAAATACTTTTGTGCGCCACACTTCTTCAATAAACATTAAATTACCTTCGCATTTAATCACCAAAAAGGTACGCGCACAAATTTTTCTTGTGCGTCGTACTTCTCCACTGAAATTAGCCTATAAATAAGATCAAATTCTCAACATTCATACCAATCATACATGTCACAATGATATTCCAATTCTTCTATAAACATTCTCCAAGCATAAAACACACACAACCTTTTGAAGAATCAACGATCATACACCAAGACATAAAGAAGGAACACCATACAGTTTAGTGAAAAAATGATGTTTCTTGTTGAATTTTTCAAAGTTATGTTATGAACTATATATCCATGAGAGACTAAGTATCTCATGACTAACTCCCGGTAAGTCTATGATAATGAATAAGTGTTTGGTATGATTGTGATCTCATTAATCTCAAGCTTATGTTGCAACCCTATTATATCTTATCTTGTTAGTTTTGCTTATCAACTTAGATTATATAATTATATCGGTATAGGTCGAAAGACCCGTTATGATCTATGTGGTTTTAAAAATTTGTCTATAGTCTTTATCGTCTGTATCGAGAAATCCACTTTCGTAAATTGATAAACAAAATATAGCTTTGATATAATAAGGTTATCTGATTCATTTTGAGTCACACATCTGGTCTAGCCAACTAAGTATAAGTCTTGAGTTAATTAAGTTAATTTGTGAAAACGTTTTCTGACGAGAAATCCTTTTTATGAGTTAAAATCTGTGAGGTCTTAATCATTATCAATACTTATAAATTATTTTTTATTTTTTATTTTTTTTTTTAACTATCCGAGTAGTCATCTTTATTATCACTGGTAAAAACAAAAGTTATTTTCAAAGGTGTTTAATGTCTATTTTCTTTTGATTTTCGAATTACTACTCAAATCTTGTGGACGAACCTGGTTTTACCTAAAAGATTTCCTACATACGTGGGTTATTTTTTTACCCGTTGTGTTTCCCTATAATAAAAATTGGTATTCTTCAGTCATTATAAAATTTAAAGCTTTTAAAACACATCAAGGTTACAAAATAACCTCCGAATATGCTCCTACCATTCTTCATGTGAGCTCATTAATCATCTTGCAACTCTGGCAGAAAATAAGGTTTTGACAAGTCTCACCAATTACGAAGTTTTAAGGAAGAGTTATCAGTCATTAAGTCGAAGAACCTTAGTCTCAAGACTGAGCTAATAAAGAGTTTCAATAAGTTAATCAAGACTTTATTTATTGGCTAATCATCATGATGGGTATGAGCCCAACAACAACCTTTAGAGGCAGCATTATGAGGGATTATCTAAGAAGCATGATCTTTTGGAGAATGCACACTCCGTCTGTTTTGACCGAGTGATGACATCAAATAACGTTTATTTTATAGCATTATTTATCCCATGTTATTAACCTATTTTGTATAGTTATTGCAAAGATTGTTTACTTAATGTTTTTATTTGAGAATTGGCAGTAATATTATGGAGTACTTGGTGATTATTAAGCAAAAAAAAGCGCGCATTCTGGAGCTTAAATGAAGATATTTTGAAGATTACTATTCTGAAGACCAATACGCCGTATCCATCAAGGAAGATACGGCGTATCCGTGCCTGCACTCACCAAAGACCACAAAGGAATAAAGCTCAATACGCCGTATCTAGAGAAGACCAATATGCCTTATTGGAATATGGAATGAATATAATATCACTAGTACAAAAAGTGGATTTGATCACATATGGGGCCCAAAAAATGACGCCACACATTAACATATTTTATGGCTAAGGTAACCAAAATAGACAACATTTACTAATTATCCACACATGAAAATTTCGATTATGTGACCATTAGAACTGTATTGCCACACATTTGAACATTATGTGGCTAAAGGTAACTATTAATATTATTTAGCCACATATAAATTTGGAAATGCATGACGAATATAAAGTAAGCTTGAAGCATTAGTCACGATATACATATAAATAGTGACAAATATATGTCACACACTTAAACAATGTGACCAAATTGTCAATTTGGTCACATTGAAAGTTATTTTTTATGTGTCTAAATCATACAGTCAAGTTTTGTCACACATTATTTAAGGGTGACTGCTATCTTTTGCTAGTTATTTAGCCATATATTAATTTGGGACGTGTGACAAATGAAAAGTAAGGTTGAATCATTAGTCACGATATACATATAAATAGTGACAAATATATGTCACACACTTGAACAATGTGGACCAAATGCCATATATGGTCACACTAAACATTTTGTCACACATTATTTAAGTGTAGCCAAAATTCAGTACATATGGTTACGTAACTTAATATGTGTGTGTTGGGATTACTTGATTTGATGGGGGAGAACAAAATGAATAAAAAATGAAAATCATAAAGATTCAAATGTCGTCATTTAAATCTCTACAAGCTGTTGGAGAAATATGGATGATTTGGTCAAATATTCTTACATGATAATTAGGAACTATTAAGTGGGTTAATGTAATTTTAAATAGTTTTTCTTAATCTATTGATTTTCTCCTTTGTAAGTCTTGAATCTCTCCCTTATAAAGAGATCATAGACCATAGGTTTTACATATCCATCCATAGAAAACTAGAGCTCTCCTAATGAGAGTCTAGATAGTTAGATAGCAAGTCGACTGATAAGAGTCGAATAGTACACCATAGTTAGTTGGTGTAGCCCCAAGTTATAGTTGGGGTAATAGGGAAAACGTATGAATGAAAAAAATCCTTGATTGATTAATATGCGTTCTTTAATTATCTCCACTATGCAATCAATATTATCTGTTAAAACAATCCTAGATGGGCTAAACGATCCTTATCAATTGGTATCAGAGCAGGTTGCTCTTGATATCTAGGGTTACAAGGTTTTTAGTTTCGTGTTCATTATCTGTTTTTGAGTAAAAGGTGATTTTGGTAAAACTAGGGTTTTACAAACCCTAATTATGAAAACAGAAAATAAGGTATTGTTTACTGCTGTTAGTAGGATCAGCGTATTCTATTGATATTAATGGCTACTATGTTGAGTCGCTTATAGCAGAAAAGAGACAGCAGGTTCTATGATTTGTTTGTATTATCAAAAGCAGTAATAAAGACGAATGATGAACAGCAGAAGGTGCCGACAAAGAAACTCTAAGTTCTAAAAACCAGCAGGTCTATTGGTGAGTTTGGATCTGATGTTCGTGAATGCTCAGACAATGTTTGTTGTTCGTGTTATTTAATAGCAGCAGTATGGAGAATTGAAGAATGCAGTTATACGTCAAAGGTTTTCTGTTGTTAGGTTTTGACATACAGTCACTATAACAACGTTCAAGAAACCTAGTTTCTGGTCTTGATGAAGCTGGCACATTCATGGCTGAGTGGTTATGGTTTTGATTAATAATCAACATTAGTACTGCTCGTTTACTGCTAGAAGAAAAACTTAATGCTGATCGTGCTCATTAATACTGCTTGTGAGTTTTTAGTACTGCTCTCACAAATTAAGACTGCCAGCTATGTGTTTACTACTGCTAAATGGATATTTATACTGCCAACGAGGAACTTAGTACTGCTTGGTTTTCACGTTAATTCTGCCAAGTGGTGCTCATGATTATTATTGCTGACACGATGATCCTATGATAACCTAATGATGTTGCGTGTATGATTTGGTACTGCTATTTGAAAGCAGTTTGTGGTTTTAACTGGTTGGAAGGTATTAAGGCTTCATCGTGCAAACGTGTTTGGCTGAGGTGTATATTATTATCGTTGTTTATTTAAGGGGAAGCAGTTACACATGTTTCGATTTGAAGTTTAAGAGTTTATACTGCTGGCTTTTGTGATTTGTACTGTTTGAGTAAAAACAAAAGTTAATACTGCCTGTTTTGTTTAGTACTGCTGGTTAGTGTCAGATTAGCGACAGAACAGTGACAGGTTGGCGACGGTTCTGCAACAGTTAAATGTGTCACTATCCGTATGGTGGAAAGGAGAACAATTTTGTGATTAGATTGGAGATGGGTTGTAAAAACGCATATAAAGTGTTCGCTAACTAGAGTGAGTTAGTTTTGTTTGCATTTGATCTTAATACTGCCGAGTTCATTCGCAAGCAGTTTGTACTGCTAGGATTGTCCGATATCGGACAATACTTGGTTTTTGGATGGATTCGGATCTCAGACAGAAACTATTTTTCAAATAGTTTATTCTTATTGATTTATGGCTCGTTTTTGGAGATTTATTGAAGATGTGATTACGAAGACAATTGAATATCACTTATTTGATGTTGTAGTTGAGTTTTACATATGCGTGTTCTTATCATACCTTTTAGCAGGAGGTAACTTGTTCGTGCTTATAAACGATGTGACGAAGAATTGACGAATCTAGCAAAGGTGTGTGATTTTTCTTAGGGTGCTCAATGCTCACATTTGCTATCACTTTAGTCATGTATCTCATAGAAGATGAGGATTTTGTCAAGAGGTTGCAGTCTACTTATATGTTGGTCTTGGTATAAGTTTGACGTCACGTGGATAGTGCAAGATATAAGACACAAGTTGGGAATTATACCTTCTTCATCAAATTCGTTATACTCGATTTTCTTCATCAGTGATCACTACATAGAGGCCTACAGAGTTCGAGATTCAAAGAGATGGTCAAAACCCCCAATAAATTTGTGGTTTCAGGGGAAGCTTATTGATTAAATGTTTAACCATCTACATGCATCACTTGAGGGGAAGTGTTTCGTTACTACTGCTAGTTATTTATTACTACTGCTAGTTTATGTTTCTACTGCTCAAAGTCATTTTTTGTATTATGCTTCATGGCGGGTATTTTGAGTATTAGAAGGCTGGATTAGTAGTTATGGTATATGGTTGGTAGCTGTTATGATCCAAGTTGCATATCTATAGAAGACCCCTATTAGATGATTACAAAAAAAGGGAAGAAGATACAGGTTTATTGATTTGAAGCTTATTATATGTGGTGAAATGATACAAAGGAAGCTTGGAAGTTTTGTTTCATTTCATATTAGTCGAGTTGATTTACATGCTCACTTCAGAGGAAAGCTTTGGCTTTATTGATGGATGTTCGTAACTTATGACTTTGTTTGTACCATTTGTCATCCATTAATCAGGGGAAGGTCAGGAAAAAGATTATTGGCATTCCTTGATTTGATTGAGACCAAAATGAAATAAACTGAATTGAAATACAAAAGGATTCTGAAGTCGTTTCGAAGTTCGTCATTATAAAACTCTACAAAGCTGGATGGTAGAAAAAGAAATATGAAGATTTGGTTCCAAAATATATTCTAAAGGATTAATTAGGAAAAAGAATATTAATGTGGTTTTAATGTAATTTAAATAGTTTTTCATATCTAGATTGATTTACTTCCTTTGTAAAGTCCTCGAATCTTCTCCCTATATTAAAGGAGATCATAGACATAGGTTTTACATATCCATCCATTGAAAACTAGGAGCTGCCTCCCAATGAGAGTTAGATAAGTTAGATAGGCAATTAGACTGAATAAGAGATCGTTACTATTACACCATTAGTTAGTTGGGTGTAAGCCGCTAATTATAGTTAGGGTATAGGGAAAACGTGTATGATTGAAAAACCTTTTGTTTGATAAAATTGTTTTCTTTTTAATTCGTTGTGCAATCAATATTATCTGTAAAACAATCCTAGATGGGCTAAACGATCCTTATCAGTGGTTTAAGTTTTGTTTTGTGTTAGCTTGCCAAAAGCTAATGTGTAAAGTACATTTACTTCTAGCCGATCATAGTGACTATATGCCTTACAATTGCCACAAAATATCACAATATGTGTGAACTAAATTATGTTTAGGCCACATTTATGGTGATTATATGTGTCTAATAAATTAATAACAGTCACATCTTGAGAGTATTCAAGTGGCTATTATTTTAGACAAATGTGAAATCGGGTCATCATTAAATTTCATATTAGTCACATATGAGTGTTTGTGTGTCTAATTTTATATTGTCATTTTGGCCACATCAAGTGTTTTGTTTATGTTTCTATAATCATAGACCTTAAGTTTTGTCCAACTTTAGTTAAGTGTAGCCAAAATCCTACCAGTAATATGGTAACAATAACTTAATATGGGTGTTATAAAGTTTAGTTTGTGTTAGCTTGCCAAAAGTAATATGTATAGTCCATTTATACTTTTGCGCTGATCTGTGATTATATGAATTTACCAATAACCACAGCATAATCACAAAGGTGTGACTAAACTTATGGTTATGGCCAAATTTAAGGTCTGATTTTTGTGACCAATATATTCTTAACAGTCACATCGTGAAGTATTTATGTGGTATTATTTTGAGCAAAAAGTGAAGTCGGTTATCCTTAAAATTTCATATTAGTCAAAACCTATGAATTTCACTCAACCTTTGTGTTGATCCTTTTTAGCATGTTTATCTCAGGTAATTGAGCAACTTATGACATGGAGTGGCATGGACTTGAAGATGGCTAAAACCTGTTATCATTCACATTTTATGTTTCTAGATTTTAGGACCTGCCTTTGTAAAACTCTGATTTTAAATGAATGATAACGTATCTTTTAAAAATGCCTCTTTTGAGTCATTTTCTATGATTGTATCTGTGATTCATGAAGTAATACCCCAGATTAGCTTCCGCTGCTATATTGTAAAAATGGGGGTGTTACATATGGCCACATTTAAGGTGATTATATGTGACCAATTTATTCATAACAGTCACATCGTGAAGTATTCATATGGCTATTATTTATAGCAAAATGTGAAATCATTATCATTAAATTTCATATTAGTCACATTGAGTGTTTGTGTGTCTAAATTCATAATGTCATATATGGTCACATAAAGTATTTGTTTATGTGTCTAAATCATGGACTCAAGTTTTGTCACACATTATTTAAGTGTAGCAAAAAATCGGTACATATGGTTACGTTATTAAGCCTAAACTAGTTTTAGGTTTTAAAAAATAAAAACAAGAAAATAAAAAAGGATGTTACACCCTAGCGAGAATCGAACCCGCGACCTCCTTTACGGAAGTCATGCGGGTTACCATCTTGCCAGAGTAACCTATTCGTTAATGTTTTGCATTTCCTTTTTAATATAGAAGTTTAAGCTTCATTGTTTTTGGCTAGTAGCTTAAAGAGTGCTTATAGAAACTGCTTATTAAACTGTGGCTTTTTCTCCCTCTGCTTATTTTCAACTTGTTTCACTTTTAAAATTTCGAATTTAGCAAAACTAAATAAGTTGTAGCTTATTTGGTTTAAAGCTTTTTCGGTGCAGCTTATTTTTAAGCTAAAGTTTTTTAATAAAAGTTTTCATTATTAAATATAGTTTTAGTTTATAAAAAGTTTACAATTTTAATTAATAAAAATAGTAGTTTTTAGATTAGCTTATTATTAAGCTAGCTTATTGCTTATTATCTAATGCTTAATATTTGCTCAGTTTTGTGTTTGTCTCAGTTCACTTTCTCTAAGGTAGGGGTGAGCATCGGTCCAAAATCGGACCGAGACCGAGACCGAATTGGTCTAAAATGCCAGACCGAGGACTGGACTAAAATGGTATGGTTCGGTCTGGGTCGGCCCGGTCTGGCTCGGTCTTCGGTCTGGTCCGGTCCTACAAGGCATAATGTTCGGGTTTTTGGGTAAGACCGACTGGACCGAACCAGACCGACCGGACCAAAGACCGAATTGGTCCAAAACGTCGGACCGAGGACCGGACCGAAATACGTTTGGTCCGGTCGGTCTGGTTTTTTGGTCCGGTTCTGTTCGGTTTTCTGGTCTGGTCCGGTCGAACGGTCCGTATGCTCAGCCCTACTCTAAGGCGTGGATTAAGCTAGACATTTGCGTTAGAGCTTAATTAGATTTTATAAAGCTAAATGGTAAATCTCTATTTAACTCCCTTCGAGGATACGACCCCGGACTAATAGTTATTACTTTTCCTAAAGTAATTCTATCTCTAAACGGTAATTTATTACCGACCGCTTTACACGCGTCAATCAACTGTTATGGGTTGAAGGATATAGGTTATTAGTTACGCTTACGGGTTAAATTACTGTGACCAATGATAACCTAATGCACATGACCCATGACCCATGTGAATTAGCCTGTTACCGGTAATGCATGGGTCCATGACACTATAAGCCACTACCACCCAATGCACATGACCCATGACCCATGTTAAGTACCCATTGTCACCAATCATGTATGGGTTGTAACATGACACTATAAGCCACTACAACCCAATGCATAGGAGCCATATGATGTTAAATACCCATTAATTAATGTGACTAGTTTTAACCTAATGCACATGACCCATGACCCATGTTAATTACCCATTGTCACCAGTCATGGACGTGTTGTAACATGACACTATAAGCCACTACAACCCAATGCATATGACCCATATGATGTTAAATACCCATTAATGAATGTGACCAGTGATAACCTAATGCACATGACCTATGACCTATGTGAATTAGCCATTATCACCGGTCATGCATGGGTTCCATTACACTATAAGCCACTACAACCCAATGCACATGACCTATGACCCATGTTAATTACCCATTGTCGATCACCAATCATGTATTGGTCAATAACATGACACTATAAGCCACTACAACACAATGCACATGACCCATGACCCATGTTAATTACCCATTGTCACCAGTCATGGATGTGTCATAACATGACACTATAAGCAAGTACAACCCAATGAACATGACCCATGACACATGTTAATTACCCATTGTCACCAATCATGGATGTGTCGTAACATGACACTCTAAGCAACTACAACCCAATGCATATGACCCATACGATGTCAAATACCCATTAATGAATGTGACCAGTGATAACCTAATGCACATAACCCATGACCCATGTGAATTAGCCATTATCACCGGTTATGTATGGGTTGCACTGGGCTTGGTAGGTGTGTATATCAACCTACATATATATATAATTCTTCATATTTAATTCAGTGTTTGATACACGCGGCTTTTGTTTCCTACAGGCAACACCACCAAATACCATACAAATGATTGGTGAGAAAAAAACTGCATCTAAATTACAATCTAAGCGCAAAAATGTTTACGGCTCTCATGATACCTTGCAAAAGCAAGCTATGTTAGTTGAGAATTTTATTATGTACGCACTACTACACAAATTGACATAGAGCCCCCTTAATAGAGCCCGGTTTTTGTGAAAATAAGACTCTAAAGGGTATAGAGCCATGTTTCCTTTCAGATAACCAGGCTTTATGATGAAAAAAGGATAGAGCCATGCTTTTTACGAAGAAACCGGGCTCTATTACTTATTTAGAGCCAGGTTCTTTGTTTCACAACCAGGCTTTATCTCCCAGACCATTAGAGCCGTGTTTCCTTCTTCAAAACCTGGCTCTATTCCTCTGCCCACAAACTTGCAAAAACTTAATGAAAAAAAGGCGCCTTATTTCCTCCCCAAAATTTCATTATTGAAACAAAAAACTTGAATTATTTTGGGTGCTATATTTCCCTCCCCCAATTTTCATTACCTTTGACAAAATCCTAAACTTTTCACCCTTTAATTTCACAAACCCTAACCCTCTAACCTTCACTGCCATGTTTCCCTCCCCCAATATTCATTACCCTCTAACCTTCACTGCCATCTAGTGAGGTGGACCATTAATTAATCTCAGCCCAACCTCTTGCACATTGATTGATTGATGGATGGAAGAAAGCAACAACTACATCTCCACTGTCATATCTCTGCTTTTCTCTCACTACACTATAGTTAATATACATGAGTTTGCAACCGAATCACCGCTAACGCTGCTCCCTTATTGTTAATTTTTGCTAATGGTGAGTCATTCCCACACCTCTTAATTGCCA
>BQNB010107342.1:0-23191 GCA_026074375.1 Tanacetum coccineum | reverse complement strand
CTAGTCATTTTTTCTTTATTGTTTTATTTACTTTGGCTAGGCTCAGTGTGATTTTAAGATTGGAATGTCAATCTTTTTTATTTTGGTTTGAAGCGCTAGTGGTGCGTATGACTGTATAAGTTAATATGGTGCTTTTACCATATTACCTGAACTTTATTGTTTTTGAGTAATATATTTTACTAGGGTACAAAAAAAAATCAATACTTGATAGTGAAAGCTGATATCATCTTAGATAATAAAAATCTACAATACGATAGTAAATGGATAGGGAAGTGTCGACATTTTAGCAGGGCTAGGAGTCCTTTTTTCTATCTATACTTGGTAAGTGATAGTACATCTCATTCAACACATGTTAGATTTGCGTCTATTCAAAATATATTTGGAACTTGGCCCGACATATTACACCAAGCACGAGTTCAACCACTAAAGAACTCGCATGTCATACTCGAAAGCGAAGTTTCATCATGTACTTGAATCAACACAAATAAAACAACCATTTTGGACGTTGCTGGAGAACAAAGCTGACTCGATCTTGTACTATTTCATCGGTTAGAGCATCAAAGACCAAATATAACCTTAATATCTGATGGTGTATGTGTATCCCATCTTACAGAGCCTAACCTCCGACTGTGTACACGTGACATTTCAAAGCGATCGTTTGGCGTGAAGTTTACTAGGGTACCGTAAAGGAATCTGCTAATACACAACCAAGTACACCCCAAACGGAGCCAAAGCCTCCGACAAGAACAATGCTCGGAGATAAAGAAAAAACAAAATATCTTGTGCACCCAGCATGGGATATTGGTTGTACTAAATTCCCGTTAGTGCAAACGACCGCACATGAGCACGATCTCAGAGCCTTGACAAACACCCTTTCATTGGCTAGAGAGGTCGTGACTCCCTCAACCTATATGGTTGAGACACATTGTAGGATCTAGGTCATCCCTAGGGTTTGCCTCTAAATAGTCCTCATTTGTACATTTCAGGTATGTTTTTCACTCCCTCTCTACGTTCTCTCTCTAAAACACATGTCACATTACATGGCATCTTATCCTCACGCCAGGTTCGCAGGGTCCACCCCTACGCTCCGACTAACCCAATCGTTTTCTATTTGTCTTATTTCAGATCTTTCTACCACACTTTGAAGTATCCAGTCTGCCTTGAACGCAAGCTTTGATCAAGAAGGTGCAATTTATTGTACGATCAGTGGCACACCCTATGGGACCCATGAGATACTGATTTGTAGGGTCCTTTTCCTCACCCTACCTTTGATACTTCTATCTTTGCAACAACATGACGACAGAGGTCGACGCAAGACCCTCATCGCCAACACTTATGACATCAGCCTTGGTAGTTTCGGAAAGTCAGAAGAGGGAAGTCACGAGAAATCCCCAAATCACCACCCAAACACCTACAAATCTCGTGTCAAACATAGTATCCACCAGTCGAACGCAACCTATAACTCTGGTACACCCGGACATGCAAATGGTTGATGAAGCCTTCGTCATGGCGAATTACTCATTGTTGGAGCCTCTTGTAAGAAGACAAATGAATGAATTATGGTTAAGGGGCGTTGTGACTCCTTTGAAGTACTCAATTAAAGACATAGATGAAGAGATACAAATGGAAGGCCCACATGGGTTTTAGTAGCCAGCTAAGACTCAAGACGAAAACCAAGGCAACAAACATTACCATCCTTTGTTAGCAACACCATATAAGGGAGACTGTTGCGAGATGAGGACACTTCGCCTAGCAAGTTCTAGGGGAACACATCAAATTCAAGGTAGACTAGCGAATAAAGGGCTCCGTGGGTCATCTAGCTCCGGAAAATCAACAACATTATACATATGGTTTTAATAGGTTTTATAAATCAAACGGAGGGTCGCAACTTAGGGAGATCCAAACCCTTCAAACACGTTTTTCCTACTGAACTACATTTATTCTGCTCATTTTATCAACCGCATGTGTACTTTACTAGGATGGAGTATCACTGATCGTTGGCAAGCTAAGTGAGTTATCCTGCGATTGACGTGATTATTCTAAATTGACACTTGAAGATATTTTCATTAATCAGAGTGTTTCTACAGCTCCTAGCCTATAAAGTATATACTCGGAGAGCTTAGAGTCTTGATCGACGTATCGCACTACACGTGTGCAAAGCGAATCGTCATGAGTAGTGTGTAGTCGGTCTCTTGAGAGGTCTGGTATGATTAATGTACATCTCATAATGAGAACTCTCATGAATGCTGCGAGTTAAAGTTAAGGCGTATATTTTATGATTTTTTAACGGTTCTACTTGAGGGTATAGATTAGAGCTCAAGTGGGGGGACTATTCTGATGACATCGAGAATATTTGATATGTGTTTAGGGGTCGCAAAATCACATGAAAATGCTTGCAAAAGTGTATATATAAATACTGAATTGATACTCTAATCACTTATTTATTTGTTTTAGTGAAAAACACAAGCAATTGGCAAGAACACTTTTGAGAATTTAAACGTAATACTATCAAGAAAAACAAGGCATTGGAGTTTAGTGTCTGCTATCGTAACTTAATTAGATTGCTTTCTACAAAAGAATTAATATCTATGAAGTTATCCATTTATGTATTTGGATAGCTTACTATGATAGGCTCACGTGAATAGATTATGTGATGAACAGACAGCCGAAGTAGAAAGCTCATTGAGTACCGTTGTAAATAAGCAGCAACCATCGGAAATGATGCCTCTAGTATGTTTGACATACTCTGAGCACATACTAGAACACGCTTTAAAATTGATTATCGGGTCCTGAGAATAGAGGAAAGTGTCTATCTACCCTATGTCAGTGCTTTTGAAGGGTCGACCGGTATTGATAGGATTCACAACTGAGGAGCCACTAATAATGCAATTACTGATATAAATTGTGGGAGTAGTTTACTGGTGTAAAGCTCAGCAAAGTAGATGTTAGAAGCACGATAAACTCCAACGTTACGGCCGTAACCAGCTGTATTGTGTGCTCTATTAAAGCTCTACGTTACGCCGGGAGTAGACCACTGTTCGGTTATCGCCATACCACTTATGTTGACGCAGTAAACCTTCATTTGGTTATCACCGTAAAGTCCATTTTGCCTATATTTTGGAAAGTCTACATCAGCAAGGTTACGGCGGTAAATAACGAAGACGGTTACGCCGTGAACCATCAGAAAAGTCTAATAAATAGACGGACCGAATTTAGCCACAACATGAGCCTTCCATTCTTCCTTCCCATCTAAACTGGACAGACTTGTCTCGTCCACAAGCCATCCTAGAAGAGAGTGAAGTCGGTCCCGCTCTTCTTCATACAGTTTGGTTCTGTTTATCATGTTGTTATTACTTTCTATAATTGACAGATGATATTGATTGTATGATTACCAATGTTCATGCCTTTTCTGTAATTAATTTAATCTTCATGGACTTCTTTGTGTCTATTGTCTAAAATATGTCTCGCGTCGCTTGCGCTGGTTCACGTGATTAAATTGTCTGAGTGGTAGTCTGTTTTAAGAGTTCATAGTACTTATTTGTTCATCAGCATGGGTTTCGATATGCTGCTCGTTACCACGACTCCTTTGAAGTACTCAATTAAAGACGTAGATGAAGAGATACAAATGGAAGGCCCACATGGGTTTTAGTAGCAACCTAAGATAAAGACGGAAAACCAAGGCAAACAAAACATTCCACCATTGTTAGCACCCCATCTAAGGGAGGCTGAGCGAAGATGAAGGACACTATCGCCTACGCAAGTTCCTAAGGGAACACATCAAATTCAAGGCAGACTAGCGAATAAAGGGCTCCGTCGAGGTCATCAGCTCCCAGAACACCAACAACAAAACACTATGGGTTTTAATAGGTTTAATAATCAAAACGGAGGGTTCAACTCCTAGGGAGCTCCAAACCCTTCAAACACGTTATATCCTCTGAACAACATGTATTCTCATATTATCAACCGCATGTGTATTTCTTATATACCCGTGTTGCATGTTTATTGATGCGTATTTTCTTTTAAATATTCATTAATCAAGTTTTACATTTATAAAACTCATTTACCGATACACGCACTAACGGGCAGAGAACCCGATCGTGAGTAGTGTAGTTTTAGTAAATCTGAGGTCGTCCCAAGAGCTAAAGGGCGGTTACAAATCTGAGTTTAAATTGGTTGTCACGTTTAAAAAGCTGTTTAGAATAATTGATTTGTAAGAGAATGAAAACTTTAAAGGAATGAACTAAGTATGATTAAAGAGAAGGAGATACGGTCCTAATTACTTCTTAATTAACATAATGATTTAATGATTCTACTAATTGGGAAAGTCAGGATTGAATGGTCATCAAATCCTTACTTATCTCGCGAAAGCCCAGTCCTACAGGTCATAGTAACTGAGACTTTGTCCCACTGGTCATGGTAAGCGAGCATCATATTCGACATTCTTATGATCAAAGTAATATAACCAAATAGATAACCAATATTAACAAGATATAAATGAATCATAATGATAATTAATAAGAAAAGCTTAACTGAACATGGTATTTATATAATCAATATCATTGTCAATTAATGAAAGTAATGAAAACATGATAATCGAACCAAACTAGTATGATAATGATGATCGGGACCGACTTCTCTCTTCTAGGATGGTTGTGGAGTGCTGGAAAACAACCTGGGATGATCTCCCAGTCGTCCTTTTAGATGGGAGGAAGAATGGATGCTCATTTGGTCTAATTTCGGCCTCTATTTATAGGTTTCTGATGGTTTATGGCGTAACCAATTCGTTGGTTTACGCCGTAACCTTGCTGACGTAGACTTTCCAAAATATAGGCAAAATGGAATTTACGGCGTAACCAAATGGAAGGTTTACGGCGTAACATAAGTGTTTATGGCGTAACTGAAGTGGTTATGGCGTAACATAGAGTTTATGGCGCAACATAAGTGGTTATGGCGTAACGTTGAGTTCAAGGCGTAATCTATATGTGAGGTTACACCGTAAACTCTTCTAAAATTATTGTAATTGCATTATTGTGGCTCGTCAGTTGTGATCCTACTCTAATAAAAAACACGAAAGTTGTAGATATCACTTTCCTCTATTCAAGGCCACTTAAATCAACTTTAAAGGAGTTAGTATGAAGAAGTTATGGTCAAAATACTATAGCACATTTCCCGAGATATCTTAGGAGCATTTCTTCTTCGGCTTCGTTTCTTCACATAATTCTTTCACGAGCCTTTCATAGTAACTCCAAATCATAAGTGGATAGCTTCATATATATTATTCTTTTGTAGAAGCATCTATTAATCACGTCACTAAACTTCAATGCCTTGTTTATCTTGATATTATAGTCTAATTCTCGTGTTTCTTGCCAAATGCTTGTGTTTTTCCTGAAAACAAAAAATAAGTGATTAAGTATCATATTCAGGTATTTATAAGATATTTGTAAGCATTTTCATGTGGATTTTGACCCTAAAAAGTATCAAATATTTGATGTCATCAAATATCCTCCCACTTGACTTCTATTTGCCCTCAAGTAGAACTGTTAGAATAATTCATAAAAATATTTCCCTAATTTAACTCGGAGACATGAATTTATAAGTTACTTATGCTAGAAAACCTCAAAGCCAAACACCTCACGAAAAGGGGATCGAAAACACTCAACTCTCATTACTAAACTAAGTGTTTAATTTCGGGGTGATCACTCAGTTGCACAGTCATAGCATGTATTTTATCATAAGCTTGAAAAGTGCACAAGTCTCCACCAACTAGAATTAGGGTCTAAACAGTCTTAAATGCGACACTTGTAACACTGATTTATTGGGTGATATAAAGGGTTAGGATAGACATGGGATACACTTTTAATGGTTGTTAAGATAAAAACACAAAACAAATAGTCTAAAGTAATTCTAAGGTTGTCATAACTAGCTACTATCCATCCAAGGTTCAAGAGTCTAAGTTCAAAAACCTGATCTTCAATAATAGGCTACTAGCTCTATTCTTCATAATTATTGAGATGGTTTGGTGCAATAATGGGCTACTAGCTCTATTTTTTTGCACAATCTTTACATTTTTTAGCACATGGGTAGCTTTTTAGTTGCACCAACTTTTTTTTCATGATAAATATGCAAATGCTTGATGAGATGTTATTTTATACATTTTTTCAAGGTCGTTTAACCCCCTAAATCGTGTGTTTATGCCCAAAATAGGTACTTAATCGTTCCTTTTCATGTATTTTGCATTTGGAGGGCATTTGGAAGAATTACACGTGACTTGGGCTCATTTGGAGAAGAAACGGACAAGACTACGGACCTACGCCAATATTTCTCAAGATAATGTTCTAGCGGCTGGAGACGGTGTCACAGATACAACGTGGCGCCGTCACAACGAAGACCAAGACGGCGTCACAAGATTCCACGACGGCGTCAGAGCACATGACCCAGCCCATTATCTAGAATATTCTCTTTCATGACAGCGTCACGATTAAAACGCGACGCCGTCACAGTGATTTTCCGATATATATAAACTCGTATTTAGGGTTTAAAGTGTGTAACTTTAGAATAAAAAGAGGGTACAAACCCTAGTTCCGTTTAGCAGCTGTTAGGGACGATTTTAAGGCCTAAAAACCCTATTGTACTTCCTTCAACTCATGTTTTAATCAAGTAAGATGTATTTAATCATTCAATATGTCTATGTGTTGTTTGATTCATCTATGTTCTTGCTTTATCTTTAACATGCTTGGCTAAACCTTCTATTGTGTTTATTTATGATTGTATGAAACCTAGAATGTAGATCTTAGTGATGTTGCTTCTTGTGATGGATGTGCATGTTAGGTCTTAGAAAACCAGCTTTTGTCTGTATCGCTGTTGATATGTCTAGGGAAACATGATTGTATAGAAAAGATATCCTCGGGTAACAGTCTTCATACTACCTTGCCTCCTAATATGGTTGATCCACTCTTAATATATTTCACATGCACTTAGTATACCCTTAGGGGCCTTGTAATAGTTTTCAAACTATCTTACTTGTGCGTTGCTCTAATAGAATACTAAGTAGACGGCGGGTTCGTGTAATTCGTTCATGACTTAGAAAATAATTACACAGATCATCACAAGTGTGACAAGGCAACAACACTAGGAGAAGCAATCTAGGGAGTAATATATGATTAAATAAGCACAATCTTTTATTATATTGTTATCACCAGTGGTTTAGATTATTATTTAGTTTAATAGCTAAAACCAACCAACCTCTCCAATATATGATTTTACCTGCTTTTATAAAATATAAAAACACAAAAAGAATCTTCCCTCAACCCTTAGAATTCTGTTAGACCGTGATCAAGCCTTCCCAACCTATTCCTCGAGTGAATGATAACAACCCCCCAAGTCTTGCTTATACTACTACTACAACGATTAGGTGCTCCGCCTAGGGAGTTGTAAAACTTCTTGTAGAAGTCTAACGACGACCGCATCAATGCTACATGAGTTTATATCTTTAATTAATGCCCATGCAACATCCGATATTATATACACATCCCCCCACTTGAGATGAACAACGTCGAAAGTGGTGATACAGGGGGGTCTTTATAGATCATAACTGATTGGTCTTTCACGAATGCATAAAGTTTTCGTTCCTATTCTCCCAAACCAAGGACTTAAATAGCCAGAGATTTCAACAAAAAAAATTAAGACTATAAGGTAGGCTAAGGAGAAATGGTGTACCGAAACATATATTGTTTAAACAGGAATGGCTTGACAAGGTGATCTAGGGGTATCTTGCACTGGTAGTGAGCGCAACTAGGGTTTTACACGGGGAGGTCGACAAGTCAGTGTGACAAGCCAATAAACACACACACATATAGGCTTTTTGAGTGATTTTCTAAGATGTTGCCTTCTTGAACAGTCTATTCCAACTAACCAATTAGGTCTTAACAAGATGTACATGCCAAGTTCTAAAGTCTACAATACTATCGGCACACTCATATATTTGGTGGATTTTTGTATAATAGATGAAAATGGAATTATTAGGCTTAACCTCACCAATTGGAATAAAGGGTTATAGTGCGCTAAAGAAAGATTAATTCTAGTTTATTAGGAAAAACATGTCAAAAAATTTAAAATTGGCACAATTTTTTAAAGAAAACTAGAAAATCAAAGGCAAATATTAGTCAAGTGATAATTCTACTCCCATCCCCTCACTTGGTTTGTATAATGTCCCTATTGTACATTAAGAAAATGAAAATTAAAGATAAGAGTAGAATTAGAATAAAATACTCTCCTAAATTTGCTCGGTATGATAAAGAGACAACATGCTCTAAGCCATGCTCCAAGTCTGCTTCACAAATATCCAATCATCATCTTTGACATGGTATCTAACTAATCTAGATTTAAAATGCCTTCTTGTAGCAAAGAATGAACCAAGCACCACTCCATGTGCATCAACCTATAATAGTTGCAGGAAAACTAATACCAAAAGCATAAATCTGGCAAAAAGAAAGATACCAAAATGTACAAGATAGAAATACAATCATAACTTACTTTTATAGGAATCACGGTTGCATTTAGCGTATGCAACAAGCCTTTTAAACCACTTGGTGACCCAAGTAGATGAGTGAAGTCTCGTGAGGGTTTCCAGATAACATACCCATAAAGTTTATTTACCAATATACACAGTGGTACCTCTTCGATCCGACACTATCCGGTTGGTGCAAAATGGATGCTCATTCCACGGACTTCGGTCCGAGGATCCAAACCAACACCTCAAGGATTTCCTTAAACTTGTGGACTCACTTAACCTTGATGGTGAAAATAAGGAAAGAAAGCGCCTGCGTTTATTTCAATTTTCCCTTCGCGATGAAGCTAGCAATTGGCTTGAACGTCTTCTAGCAGGATCCATCACTACATGGGAGGATCTTACTACCCGATTCCTTGATCAATTCTTTCCATCGGGAAGGACCGCAAAACTCCACAACGATATCCTGATGTTCCAACAACATCATGGAGAATCTCTATCCGAAGCATGGACTCGTTTCAAGGACTTACTCAAAAAAGTCCCTCATCATGGTATAGATCTTTGGCCCCAAGTCCAAATTTTTTATGACCATGTCAATCCCGTTACAAGATGAACCATTGACCGATCGGCCGGTGGTAATCTTCGTGACCTCAACGCTGAAGAATCATGGGCATTATTAGAGGACCTCGCCCTCTATGACAACGAAAGTTGGAACGACCCAAGGGATTTCGCTAAATCGGTCAAGGTAATCACTTTGCCTCAAGATGTCCCGAGTACATCCGACCGCCGTCTAATCGAGCTAAAAAATCATGTCCAACGCTTAATGGAAGCTCATCTTGCTCCGACACAACCTACCTAAGTGAACAAAGTCACTACCTCATGTGAGATCTGCAGTGGGCCTCACGACACTCAGTATTACATGGAAGATCCCGAATAAGCCTTTGTTGACTACGCATCCTCGAGTATCGATGAAGCAGGAGTTAAGTGGTATACTTTCAAGCCCGAGCAAAAAAATCTTGGTGACACCTACAATCCGTCATGAAAAAGTTACCCAAACCTTAGGTGGAGACAACCCCAAACTTCCTAAAATAACTTTTCAAACCCACCTAACCGGTTCTAACCTAACGGTTCAATTCCGAACCGTTCCTTCAACAACCATTCTCAAAATTTTAACAACCAATCAAATCTAGAAGGGCTGGTTTCCGAGTTCATGGCATCTCAAGATGCTAGTTTATCCAAGTTTGAAGCCGATTTCAAACAATATCAGAGCAAGATGACCAACAAAATCGACACTGTGTTGAAGGCCATCATCTATCGAATAGCGGGCATACTGCCTAGCGATACGGTTAATAACCTAAAACTGAGTGCTGCACTAGTTTTGTCTGCTCTTTCTTACCCAACAATCGATCCCCAATGCTCAACTCACCCTTCCAACTCAATCAATGCTATCAAGGCACATTTTAATGAGGCAACCATTTCCTAAACCAGCTTGCGGCAACCCAAGATTAAAACCGAACCACCATAACCAGAAGAGCCTGAACCAACTCTTGAAGATGAATTCTAAGATTTGCATCTTAACCTACCGGTTCTTGAAGTCCTAGCTCACGATCTAATCTATAACGCCATATTAGATAAATATGTAGGAAGCTTAGAACTAGGCAAAAACGGATCAACATTTGTCTAAAGAGAAATACCTGCAAAAATAGAAGACCCCGGACTATTCACTCTACCTTGTAGATTAGGAGACTCAAAACCTTTCGACACCTTGGCCGATCTAGGATCATGCGTAAACATAATCCCACTTTACCTTTTCAAAAAGCTTAACATCGGTCTATTAGAAGAGACTGACTATATCTTTAGATTGGCTGACAGAACCAAATCCTACCCCGTTGGGATTGTGAAAGACGTAGAAGTCCACATAGGAAAACAAAAACTATTAAATGACTTCTACGTAATTGATATGAAGAAGGACCCCGAGACCCCTTTGCTTGTAGGAAGAGGATTCCTAGCTACCGCCAACACAATTATAGATTGTAGGATGGATAAAATAACGGTAGGAGAAGGAATCACTAGGTCAGTATTCGGTGTAAAAGGAGTAGACTTAGGTAAGGATGAGGCACCTTATTAGACCACACTTGGAAAAATGGAATCCTACAAACCATGACCTAGCTCAGACAAAGTAGGCATACAAACCCCTTATTATTCTAGGAAAGACTTCTTAGACTGCCATTTCCCCGGAGAATGGGAAATTTCTAGAGATGTCGAGCTTAATCCTTTTAAGGACACCTTAGTGTTTAAGAGAATGGTAGAATTTCTAGGAGCCATACCTATTAACCTTATGTGTAACATGTGGGAATCAAAGGAACTAATTAAAAAACTAATTAACTGGGACAAACCACCCAAAAATGAAGATGGAGCATGGCATGCCAAGATTAGACTGATTGACACCGATGGAGAGAAATTTACCAAAACCCTTCAATCAATCCCCACTACTAGGAAGCTCTCCGAAAGAGAAAGTCTAAGAGAAATCATCGATTTGGACCACTTCTACGACACTTGACGTGTGACTTCGAGTCTAGCTACAAGACTCGTTAATAAAGAAAATCGCTTCTTGGGAGGCAACCCAATTTACTTTTCTCGCAATTAGGAGTGTTTTGTGTGTTTTAATTCTTTACCATTTGTTTTATTATGTTTGAACTATCTTGTAATCATGCTTTGTTTGTCTTTAACCTCGTCTTAATTTTAATCAAAGGTATTTTGCAAATAATAAGTGTAGAGGAAAATTTATTCGGCTTTTGAGCCAAATTCAAAGATGTTAAATAAATTGTTTAGATTAATTCACGTCAGTTTTGAGTCATATGATTGAATTGTTAAATCTCAGGTTTTATGCAGCCATTTGTACAGGAATTAACCTATGGAATCAAGTGCATGATAATTTTTATCAAAAACAAAAATTTCATTTTCACATACTGTAAAGACAGCGTCACGATTAACACGCGACGCCGTCACCACGATACCTGTGAAGGGGTCACGAAAACCCTGACGACGTCAAATGGCCAGGTCTAGAAAACTTAAAGTTTTTAATTGTTTTTGAAAATAAAACTTGCATAACATTTAATATATGTATTCTTCTGTTACAACCCTGCAAAACCTAATGAGTTTAACAATTCTCTCATCCTATCTTTACTGCTTTATCAAGTTAAACCCTAAATTCATATTGTATATTTGTCTATCACACATTTTATGCTTGGTGTAGTTGTCTTTGTCTTTGATTATAGGTTATATTTGATAAGAAGAAGCTTGAAAGCTCTTAGGAAGTTTCATTGGATGATTCTTGAAGGACGATTTAACCAATTATCGCATGTTTCTTCTTTATTATTGAGCAAACCAGGAGAGTACTAGTTTCTTTTCCTTGTTTCCTTTTCTCTTTATTTGTTTTTACGGGTACTTCTATAGAACATTAGGGATAATGTTCAACTTAAGTGTAGGGGGAAATAAGCTTTAGAAACTATTCTTTCATTTGCCATTTGTTTTGTCCTTAAAATGATGGGTAATATATCGAAACATAGCATAAAAGGTGATTTTTACCCAAACTTAATTTTTTTTACGACACATACCGACGAAAACTGAGTATTAATAGCATCTCATGGATAGGAATTTATATGACTAGCACAATAACCCTCAGAATTTCACCCCAAAAATGTGAGGTTCGCCTCTTAGATCTTTAGAAATTTAGTTACCCATCATGGGTACCAAGATTATTGTAACCAAGATGATTTTATCTTTACACCCGGATTTCGAGTTAAGGTTGATCTACATGGCGTGCCATGTTTATTCCTGTCGTTTACGCAATGTATGCATTGCCTATGTCACATTTCTGGAGCTGTTCTTGGTGTTAGTAAAATTCATATGAGTTGTATTGTTTAGTGTGTTAAATTCTAGAACTTGTTTATTGTGATGCATCACTGAGACCGCATAGTAGTATTGGGATTTGCTTTATTAGAGCATAGGATTAAGCATAGTAAGTATTAGGATTTGCTTGATAAGAGGCACTAGGATTAACCTATGTCTTAAACCTGTAATTGTTATGATGGTCACATCGATCATATAACTATCCCATACCCTTGACATGCACTCACCTTTAGTGCAGGATACCCCTAGTACAACCCTCTGAGCCTATCTTTTTTCATGGTTCTCGTAATTTTCTGGTTATTCTGGATCATTAATGAAGAGCATTGTCACCCTTAAACCAATTGTTGCACCCAAAAAGCCTTAGCCTACCTTATATGTACTCGCTTTTAGTACATTATTGGGTTTTAACCTAAGTTAATTATTGAGTACACGATTGCTAAGTCCTTACCCTTGTAAATACTATTTTGGGACGATTAGGATTCATGGTAGTATTTATTTCGCGAAAGAATGGGGAAGAAAAGTTAAGTTAATACCCCCATATGTTTGTCAAATGATATCCATGTTATTTTGATCCACCTCAAATCGAGTCATTAGTTAGATTGTAAATATCGAAGGGGTACGTATTTTATAAACCCTAAGTGATGTATTATGTTTATTCAAAAAAATTAGAAAAGAAAAAGAAAAGAGATTATGTAAGTTGTGTAGATGTTGTAGATTCTCACGTCCGAGGTTTGGGCTTAGCAACCAAACCAAAGTGTATTCGTGTAAATAATTAGCTAACCCTTCCACTCTAAATTTCACCCAAAGCCACCTAAATGTATCCCATCCATTTCCATTTCCATTATATGTTATCTTACACCTACACCCCACAACCCTTTAAAAGACCTCTTAGATAGTAATGAATAATGTTTGCACCTAGTGGCAGAGGTTTGATCCTTTACCAAGCCTATGGTAATTTATATGCTATGACAGGTAATGAGTTTTGATTTTCCATTTCCCCCTTATGTTATAATTTATTATAGACCTAAGTAAAAGAGAGAATCCCAAACACTTATGTGAGGTGCTAGTGTATATTTTCCATGCTTTTAATTATGAGGTCTAGAAGGTTGTGTTGTTAAAATGACCCCTCATATTGTTATTGTCTAGGTAGAAAAGCCCATTTTCTTAAGGACAAGCAAATCCCAAGTGTAGGGGTATTTGATGAGGTGTCATTTTATACACGTTTTCGGGGTCGTTTAACCCCCTAAATCGTTATCTATCGTGTTTATGCTCCAAAAATAGGTACTTAATCGTTGCTTTTTTGGTATATTTGCTTTTGGAAGGCATTGTGGATGTATTACACGTTTACTTGGGCTCATTTGGAGAAGAAATGGACAAGACTTACGGACCTACACCAACATTTCTTAAGATTATGTTCTCAGCAGCTGGAGACGGTGTCACAGTTTCATTTTTGGACTTTGGCCTTGATTTTGCACAGTCTTTTCCATTCCATGCTCAGTTTTGTCATTTTGGCTTGGTTTTCTGTCTTTTTGATGATATCCACTTCTTGCACAATACAAATGCAAAACAAACATATATTTGGCAGTTTTTGTCTGTTTTTGGTCATTTAAGCTCATTTTTAGAGGTAAAAGATATGTGTAATTAAGCACTTATCAGGTACGAACCCTAGTTCATTTAGTAGCTGTTAGGAACGATTTTAGGGCCTAAAAACCATATTGTACTTCCTCCAACTCATGTTTTAATCAAGTAAGGTATATTTAATCATTTATATATGTCTATGTGTTGTTTGATTCATCTATGTTCTTGCTTTATCTTTAACATGCTTGGCTAAACATCCTATTGTATTTATTTATAATTGTATGAAACCTAAAATATAGATCTTAGTGGTGTTGCTTCTTGTGATGGATGTGCATGTTAGGTCTTAGAAAACCAGATTTTGTCTGTATCGCAGTTTATATGTCTAGGGAAACATGATTGTGTAGAAAGGATATCATCAAGTAACAGTCTTCATACTACCTTGCCGCCTAATATGGTTGATCTACTCTTAATATATTTCACATGCATTTAGTATACCCTTAGGGGCCTTGTAATAGTCTTCATACTACCTTACTTATGCGTTGCTCTAACGGAATAATAAGTAGACGGCGGGTTCGTGTAATTCGTTCATGACTTAGGAAATAAACACTAGGAGAAGCAATCTAGGGAGTAATACATGATTAAATAAACACAATATTTTATTATATTGTTATCACCAGTAGTTTATATTATTATTTAGTTGAATAGCTAAAACCAACCAACCTCTCCAATATATGATTTTACCTGCTTTCATAAAATATAAAAACACAAAAAGAATCTTCCCACAACCCTTAGAATTTTGTTAGACAATGATCAAGCCTTCCCAACCTATTTCTCGAGTGAACGATAACAACCCCCCGAGTCTTGCCTATACTACTACTACAACGATTAGGTGCTCTGCCTAGGGAGTTGTAAAACTTCTTGTAGAAGTCTAACGACGACCGCATCAATGCTACAGGAGTTTATATTAATTATTGCCCCTGCAACATCTGATATTATACGCACATCCTCCCACTTGAGAGAACAACGTCAAAAGTGGTGATACAGGGGGGTCTTTATAGATCATAACTGATTGGTCTTCCGCGAATGCATAAAGTTTTCGTTCCCATTCTCACAAACCAAGGACTTAAATAGCCAGAGATTTCAACACAAACAAAATAAAGACTACAAGGTAGGCTAAAGCGAAATGGTGTAACGAAACATATATTGTTTAAACAGGAATGGCTTGACAAGGTGATCTAGGGGTATCTTGCACTGGTAGTGAGCGAACCTAGGGTTTTACACGGGGAGGTCGACAAGTCAGTATGACAAGCCGATAAACACACACACATATAGGCTTTTTGGTTGATTTCCTAAGATGTTGCCTTCTGAACAGTCTATTCCAACTAACTAATTAGGTCTTAATAAGATGTACATGCCAAGTTCTAAAGTCTACAATACTACCGGCACACTCATATATTTGGTGGATTTTTGTATAATAGATGAAAATGGAATTATTAGGCTTAACCTCAATAAAGGGTTATAGTGCGTTTGGCAAAGATTAATTCTAGTTTATTAGGAAAAACATGTCAAAAATTTTAAAATTGGCATAATTTTTCAAAGAACACTAGAAAATCGAAGGCAAATATTAGTCAAGTGATAATTCTACTCCCATCCCCTTACTTGGTTTGTACAATGTACCTATTGTACATTAAGGAAATGAAAATTAACGATAAGAGTAGAATTAGAACGAAAGACTCTCCTAAATTTACTCGGTATGATGAAGAGACAGCATGCTCTAAGCCATGCTCCAAGTCTGCTTCACAAATATCCCATCATCATCTTTGGCATGGTATCGAACTAATCCGAATTTGAAATGCCTTCCTATAGCAAACGATGAACCAAGCACCACTCCATGTGCATCAACCTGTAATAGCTACAGGAAAACTAATACCAAAAGCATAAATTTAGAAAAAAGAAAGATACCAAAATGTACAAGATAGAAATACAATCATAACGCACTTTCTTAGGAATCACGGTTGCATTTAGCGTATGCAACAAGCCTTTTAAACCACTTGGGGGCCCAAGTGGACGAGTGAACTCTCGTGAGGGTTTCCAGAGAACATACCCACAAAGTTCATTTACCAATATACACAGTTTGTAAAGTTTTAAACATTTTAATGATTTGCAAGAAGGGATTATGGCGTAACCATGGACTGGGTTACGCCGTAATTATGTGGATGACATTTTGAAATTTTTGGATTAAGATCAGTTACGACGTAATCATGGAAAAGATTACGCCATAAACTAAATGATTACGGCATAACTGTGTTGGTTACGCCGTAATTGCTGCAACATTAGCAACATTACCACATAATTACGAGTCAAGGTGACCTCGAATTTTGTCTCCTCGCTGTTATACCCCTGCGAAACCAAGTAAGGAACATACAAACCAACTAATATGCAAAAATTGAAATGAAATAAGACATGATTAAAAGATAGGCATGGGGTGCCTCCCACGAAGCGCTTGTTTTTGTTCGAGTCACTAGCTTGACTCCGCCCTTATTTATAAGGTAATAGGGTGTCTATCCCCTCACTTAGGATCATGTGTGGGTGGAAGTAGCAATAGACACAATTAGGGTGTAAGTACGCTACAGGATAGGGAAACGATGAATAGAAATCATACCGTCCAGGAGATATAATGTCCTTATCTACCTTACATGGTTTAGATGTTTTGAACATTCCATATAAGGGATTCATTAGTTGAGTATGAATGAAAGGATTGGAATCAATGATGACTGAATGCACCTGAGTCTCCGTATAATGTGGTTGAGGGTCTTTAGCGAGAAGTCTTTAGAGCTCCTCTAAATCCTTACTAGGACTACATTCTACCCTTTTATCAACCATGGTGACATTCAAGATCTCGTCTCCGAATTCTTCCAAAATATCATCCAATATTGATTTAGTAGCCGGTGCTACATAATCTTCGTCAGGTGGTGTGGTGTGTATGGTTATCAGGATCAAAGGTTGTATATTATCAATAACATCAGGAATGTTAGGTGTGAGGAATTGCCTTACTCGTTCTACGTCTTCAATCGTAATATCCCACATATCAAAAATATCCCTACATCACCATCTTCCTCATGATCATCCTCTAAATCATCATCTTATTCACAAATACTATCCTGATCTATATCTTGTTCCATTCGCTTTGAGTTTTCATCCCATATTCTAAATAAGTCATCCATTATCTTAACAAGGTCAGAATCCTTCTTATCCACAGGAGTGTTTGGCGTGTGTGATAGTGGAGCGAAAAATTAGGGTGTAAAGCCATTTGAGTAATTATTTAGTGTATTCATATCTAGGCCTTGTTTAGCAACGTACAAATTGTATTCGGCTATAGTCATGTTTTCTAAGTCAACATCGTTGCTTACCTTGGTATATACTAAATAGTTCTTAGGATAAGATTGAACAGGTGGAGGAGGAATGTCATGAGAATACGGATAGTAAAAAGTATTACTCTTATTCCAACGAGAAGAGCTAAAATCTGCCTCATCATAATGTGTTGTACTTCTTCTGGATCGAACATCATCCTATAATCTCCTTTCTTTTGAAGCTTCATACTTAAGGTACTCGCTCATCGTCATGTTCTCAATGTCAGACTCCATTTCCATGTTTCCTGAAAATCAAGCAAGAGATAACAGTAGATTGTGTTATTACAAGGAAATAAATACTGAAATAAAATATATACAAAACTCAAATTTAAAACCTAATTAACTCCCCGGTAGTGGCGCCAAAAACTTGATGCGTATTTTCTTTTAAATATTCATTAATCAAGTTTTACATTTATAAAAACTCGTTTACCGATACACGCACTAACGGGCAGAGAACCCGATCGTGAGTAGTGTAGTTTTGGTATATCCGAGGTCGTCCCAAGAGCTAAAGGGCGGTTACAAATCTGAGTTTAAATTGGTTGTCACGTTTAAAAAGCTGTTAAGAATATTTGATTTGTAAGAGAATGAAAACTTTAAAGGAATGAACTAAGTATGATTAAAGAGAAGGAGATACGATCCTAATTACTTTTTAATTAACATAATGATTCAATGATTTTACTAATTAGGAAAGTCAAGATCGAATGGTCATCAAATCCTTACTTATCTCACGAAAGCCCAGTCTACAGGTCATAGTAACTAAGACTGTGTCCCACTGGTCATGGTAAGCGAGCATCATATTCGGCATTCTTATGATCAAAGTAATATAACCAAACAGATAACCAATATTAACAAGAGATAAATGAATCATAATGATAATTAATAAGAAAAGCTTAGCTGAACATGGTATTCATACAATCAATATCACTGTTAATTAATAAAAGTAATGAAAACATGATAATCGAACCAAACTAGTACGATGATGATGATCGGGACCGACTTCTCTCTTCTAGGATGGTTGTGGAGTGCTGGAAAACGACCTAGGATGATCTCCCAGTCGTCCCCTCAGACAGGAAGAAGAATAGATACTCATTTGGGCTGAATTCGGCCTCTATTTATAGGTTTCTGATGGTTTACGGCGTAACTGATTCGTTGGTTTACGCCGTGCCGTAACCTTGCTGATGTAGAATTTCCAAAATATTGGCAAAGTGGACTTTACAGCGCAAATGGAAGGTTTACGGCGTAACATAAGTGTTTATGGCGTAACTGAAGTGGCTATGACGTAACGTAGAGTTTATGGTGTAACATAAGTTGTTATGACGTAACGTTGAGTTTATGGCATAATCTATTTGTGAGGTTACACCGTAAACTCTTCCAAAATTGTAGTAATTGCATTCTTGTGGCTCGTCAGTTGTGATCCGGCTCTAACCCAAAACACGAAAGTTGTAGATATCACGCAACAGAATAGAGTTACGTTATCTATAAAAATGGTCACATTACAGGTACATTATATATCGATATGATCCATAACCATGTAATCACCCAATGACCTAAATAACATATTTGAATGCCCCAATAAAATAGGTTTTGTAAAACTAATACTCGGTAATATTATTAGATGCGAGTTAAAGGATTAAGTATGTGACCTAACTAACTGATAATACTAATCATAACGTTATATCCTAATGATCAAGCAACCATGCATGCAACTGTTTCAATAATGTACGTTAACATATACTTTAGTTCACATGCAGCGGGTCACTCTTGCTTATAATATACTTTACAAAGTTGTGAGAATATTAATTATGTATCATGACATTTATTTAGATACGTGTACATGGCAAATTCAAGTTATATAGATGTAGAAAAATCAAGCCATTAAACATATATCAACCATTTGTTTAGATACGTGTACATGGCCAATTTTCGTGACTATTAATACAAATAATGTCTAAAAACGTTATTTATATTTTTCGACCTCTTAACGTTTTGATAATAGCAAAATGTAAAAACGTTTACGATAAAATTAAACGTTTACAAATTATTAATCGTAAAATTCCATTTCTAAGATTAATAATCACTTAAGGTATGAACAAAGAAATCATTAAACATGATTTGTGATCAAAAAAATATTTTTCTTTTATCCATCACATTTTTACAAAAGTATTTCACAAAAATAATTATACAAAATATTTTCTAATTAAGTTTTATTAAAAACTTAAATTTAAAATTCAAATTTTCCCCTCAAAGGTTCCATAACAGATACATCATTCCCCACAAAAAGACAAAAACAAGAGCGTAGTCTACTGGGCGGCCCCCTTATAGGCCTAGCGGCCCCCAGATATATCTGGGACGTCGGGACCGCCCCCAGTGACCGTTGGGTTTTCCTGCCTATAAATACTGCTTCATTCCTTGCAGAAAATTACACCTCTTAGCACGAAATTTTCAAATAACTTTCTTTCTCTAAAAATCTTCTTTCTCTTTCTAAATCTCTTGATCACTAACATTCTTAGATCTTGTTTCAATTGATCTAATCTCTCCTTCTCATCTCTCCTTTCTCATTCAAGTGCAAAAGAAGAACATTCGTATTCGCCAAGAAACGAATTGTTATTTAGTGATCTCTTCTCTCTTCTTCTAAGTATCAAATCTCTATTGTAATTATTTTGTATTTGTGTGATTTGGATTTGTGTATATCTGATAGTGTAGATCTTGTGAGTGTATAATGATTGTGAAGTGGTAGATTGGTTCTAGCTAAGATTAGGACTCGACATTAGCTTAGTGTCAGAAAACAACGTAAGCGATGTGTAAACGGTTTTCTCCGCCTGAATGGAGCTTGTTGACATAGTGAAATCTCGAGTAGGATACTCGGGGAGTAGAGTAGGGCGAAGAAGAGCTTCGTACCCGAACCACTATAAATCTTGGTGTCTTGGTTTGATTGTTTCTTCTCTCATCTCTTTATATTGTTGTGATTGTTATTTATTATTAGTTTAGATATTTACTTTGTTGATTCATATTGTTGATTGGTTGAACATACTACTCGAATCTAAGTATTTTGAAAGCAAACTTTTAAAACAAAAAACAAACCTGTAAACTATTCAACCCCCCTTCTAGTTTCCACACATGTTGAATTTGACGAGGAGGCATTTTCATTCAGGTCCATGACACCAACCACACCACCTAAATATGAATTTTTGATTACAAACCTTATACCCAACCCACCAATTACCATTGCCAACTCCTTGACCCATTACTCGACCCTGGTACTTCAATGTACCAGAACCTAAACCAGGCCCATCCCAATGGACTCAAACCCACAATTAGGTTTGGGCCAACTAATAGTCATCTAATACCCACTCGCAGTTTGAACGACAGACATTCGAACGGGCAAACTGTAACATATGTTGAAAGTCAATTTTTCTTCTTTTCTTCAATCGTCTTCTTTGTTGTTTGTTTGAGCGGAAGCGTAATTGTATTTGACGGCATAGTTGTTTATTTTGCGGTCTCCTTCTTTGCGTGACGTTTTGTTTACGTCAGGGTTTGCTTTGTCTTTAAATAGGATCTACAGATTTGCAACCAACTATTTTTGAAAAAAGACAATGACCTCCGATGATAGAACAAAGAGTATTGTTGAAGAGACAAATTTTGTTGATTGATGAATATATCAATATAATATGAGATGTGTTAGGACGGCTAAGGTTTTAGAATTTATGGTTTATTGGTTTAAGCATTGAATACGAGAAACAAAATCCTAATTAAACAAAAAATAATAAAGCAAAAATAACGGGATTCCTCTGAATCACCGACAAGTAGGGATGGCAAAAAAACCCGAATCCAATGGGAAAAGCCGAAACCCAAAGTTTTTGGGGCGGGGCATGCTTATCGAGTTGCGGGGCGGGTTTCAGGGCATTAATGGGAATTTTTATCGGGTCCCGGGCGGGGACGGGATACAACATCCCCAACCTGCCCCGCCCCAAAACTATATATACATATAGATCTATTATATACATATATTGTTATGTTAGTATTTACGTCATAAAAACTAATATTATCAAAATTTTCTAGTTTTATGTCTTTGCAATATTGCAAGTTGTGATTAGAAAAACTTTTTTTATGTAATGTTTTTAAAAAAAAATATTTTTTTAACGTGGTTATTATTATTTATGTTTAATTTGTTGATTACTTGTAAATGCTATTAATTAATATATTATTAATGGGTTATCGATTCTTCATATTATTGCATGTAATCACATTTATAAAAATATGACGTAAAAATAATAATAAACAGAGAACAACGTGTATTTGATGGAGCATTGCGCTCATAAAAATAACTCGATAAGATCCCCAACGGGGATTGAAGCGGGTTTGGGGGAGCATTTCGCCCCAATCGAGCACCCCTATAAGATCCCATTGGAGATCGGAGCGGGTTTGGGGCGTGGTTTGCTAATCGAGTTTGAGGATGGGAGGTGGCCACCCCGCCCCGAATACGCAACATTGCCATTCCTACCGACAAGTAGCCGATGACCGGAGGATAGCAAATTTTGTTGGTGGATCTTACATAAAGTTGTGATAACATGTAAAATATAAAAAAAAATTATTGAATGTGTTTTTGTGTGTTACATAATCTTGCCTATGTATTTATACTAAATATATGGCTTAATGAACAAACAATGCAAACTCTAAACCTAATGAACTTAAACACACAATTAGGTTCGGACAACTAATAGTCATCTATAATATTGACAATTTTAAGAAAACACAAACGGGCGCTCATTTTGTAATGCTTAAGCCATCATGTTTCTAATTGAACCTCACAAAAAGATCATACCTTAAAAGGATCAATAACGGATGAATTTAGCTCAGGATGGAATGATCTTGGTCGTAAGTAGTGAGCACCATTGTGTAAAATATCAAAAGAGTTTTATTTATTGAATGCATTATATATGAGATAGCATATATGTTTATACTAAATACATAGCTTTGATAACAATCAATATAATCCAAACCCTAAACCTTAGGGCTGTAAACGAACTGAACGTTCAGCGAACCGTTCGTTAATCGTTCGCCGAGAAATTCGTTTATGTTCGTTTATTTCGTTCGTTTACGTTCGATTAACATCCCAAATATTAAAGGAAATAATAATTTAATATATCAAGTATTTAAGGTCCCTAAAATAATATATTAATATAGTACTAACTATTTATATAAAACATTAAAGTTGAAATTGAATAAAAAAAAGTTGAAATTGATAAGTTGAAAGTGACAAGATGAAACTGGTCTTCTAATAAGCGGGAATTTTGGCGCCAATAATAGTCGCAGTACAAGTAAATAACTTTTTTTATGCTAGATATTTTATTTACACTTGACATTTAAAATAACAACTTTATTTATACGTTCGTATATGTTCGTTTTGGTTTATATATGATCGTTTACGATCATTTATGTCCGTTTATGCTCATTTATGTTCGATTTACGTTCGTTTAACTTATTAATGAACGAACATAAACGAACATGAACAACAATTTTGGTCCGATTATGCGTTCGCGTTCGTTTATTTGTTCGGCTAAAATTAAATAAACGAACATGAACATACCTCCGTTCGCGTTCGTCCGGTTCGTTTACAGCCCTAACAAAGACTGATGGAGTTACACTTCCGGTGCTCTGCACCCTAATCGAAGTTATCAAGGTGCTAGCTAAGTCTCGTAGTGCTTCTGTTGGAATATGGCAGTCGAAATAACATAAATACATTACGAATATATGTGAGCCTATTGGGGGCACACACGTTAATACA